>JACXGK010006090.1:6946-30254 GCA_016801125.1 Novumbra hubbsi
TATTCCCATTCCGACTGTAGCCGGGCGTCTCAACAAACGAGTTCTATTCCCATTCCGGCTGTAGCGGGCGCCTCAACAAACAAAATTTGCATTGCTTTATTCGGGTTAGGGGAGGGTCAGTGAGGTATTTCTTTCTACTTCGTAGGTTTACTTTTGCGTTGAATACATTCAAAATGTGTTTCTATAATAGTACAGATGTTGATCTATCATTGTCCATGAGTTTCTAGTAGATGGCCCACAGTTTAGCAATCATTTGAAATTATTTTAAGTACATATTGACATATATTAAAGTACGGTAAATGAAGGTGTGCGATAACAGGGTTGTAGGACAGCCTTTTGATTGTGAATCTTGTTATGTTGTTAGGTTGACTCAATTACGTCCCAGCTCTGAAGTCACTAAAATAAAGTTTTCATTTAAAATGTTTGAGATAAATATTATGGTCATTGTGGGTAAGGGTTAAGTAGAGATTTTGAGATTTAGCCTCAACATTGAGGCAAAATGTCTGTAAATTGTGTGATCAAAAAAACTACTTTATTATTAGTATTTAGGATAGAACTGATTACATTTTGTATTTTAAAATAATATTATTGTTAACTGCTTAAAGTATTTTGCATTTTAAAACAAAAGGGGAAATATAATGACAGCCCTCAGTGGTAATTGGAAATACCTAGGTCAGTTCATACAATTTGAAATCATCCTTGAAAGCTACTAAAATTATTGAACATTTATGGCAGACCAGATTTGCCCTTTTCAACCCTACTAGTGCTGTAATACACTTCTGTTGACGTGAGCCTCAATCGTGTGCCAAAATCAATCCATCTGATGTTACTACCCTGCCAGACTGCTTAGCTTAAGTGCCCAAAGTTTTTACGATGACACCTGTCGGAATCTCCCGGGACAACCTTTCAATAAATGTGCTTAAGAACACAGTTTAGTTTGTTTATGAATGCAGGCAGCAGAGATATCTTTTCATTTATGTGGAAATCACTGCTCTGTTTATCTTTCAGTGGCCTCCGCTTTCCACCACCACCTCCTCTGGAAATGTAAATCAAACAGTGAGTCACCAGGGGACGGAGATGCAGAACATCTCTCCACAACACACCGGCACACGTCTCCGTTTGTTTTTACCGATGACAACATCACTGTACGGAATGCATTATTAATACCAGCATTTTTTGAGGAAGACACAAAAAAAAAGCATGATACTTTTCCATCTAATTGTCGAGCCTGGAAAGATGACACAGCGTGTTCTATTAAGGAAAGTTAAACCGATTTAACATGAGACAATGACATGAAGGCTTGCGCTATGAAAACCATTTTTGATGACATGTTACATGTTCTGTGGAAACCCTATCCAACCACAATCAACAATGTGGATTGGATATGTATGACAGGTAGGGCTTAAGTGACGTTTACGAAAGGTCTCAAGGTAAGTCGGTTGTTGTCCGAACCTGTTTCAATTGAACCAAGCCATCTCACTCATTTTTTCAAGCCCCACACTGTTTTTCCAAAATACTACAAGGCGTTCTTAACAGGTTTGTGACGTACATCCTCTTGAAAAGCCCAACTGCATCAGTATTTCACCTCTATCAAAGGCATGTTGTCGAAAGAGGTTCCTCCCAGGACAGGACTTCGGCCTCTTGTGCTCATCGTCTCTGAGGGCTTCCAGGGGCCTGATGGGGGGCCAAGAGGAAGTCTCTTCTTCCCGGGCAGATATTGTTCAGAAAATACCCACACAGAGAAGAATCCATTATGACTAGAATTTGCTGTCGGATACTTCTGGTTCCCTAACCCTGTAGTCCTGTAGTCAGAGACATGGGTAATTCCTGACATGCAATTAAACTATCTACGATACTCCGCCGCTACTACACAATTGGAATGTCACACAAACACACATCGCACACCGCCCTTGTTATGCTAATAGTCCTGCTACAACTGTGAGGATGCAATCATTAACCTTGTAAAAAAGAACATAGGGCACTTCTCCGAGAGGAAGCTGGCATAAGCTCTTAAAATCACGTCCCAGCCAGACGTATTTAGGTTTCTAACAGCAATTCCATTTGCAATTCCAGTTCTGCATTTCTAACACAGCTTCCCCAGCGCGGTGGATTCATTATGCACAGGCTGCGTTAACTCGTTACAGCCACAAAGAGGTCTTGATCAAAGGTTCCTCTTGACACTGTAGCATTTGCATAAAGTCATAACTAGCTCTATTTAGGCTCCCATCTCAGAAGTGATGTTGGGAGTTGGATGGAAACAGCAAGCGAGCCCCCCATAAACAACTGGGGCTCCCATGTCTTAAAGAGGGATTTGGGATGTGAAAGCTATAAAAGGGGATGAACTACCTGACTCTTCCTCATGTTCCTTCTTTCAGTCATCTGCATGTATTCGGTCATACATCTGCCGTTCCTAAGCCTGCTTTCATGTAATATGTGACATCCATTTTTGTGTGTGTGTTTGTGTCTTTGTGTGAGAGACAGATTGAGGTCTATGTGTCCCCACAAAAATAGTAATGCCTGAATATGTTTTTTGTGGTAGGTTGACTCCAGCTTGGGAATTATGTAAAGGTAAAATGTACCACTCGGCATAGTGTTGGAATCGGGGTCCCTTTTTAGATGAGGTATTATCGGTTTGGCTTTAGGTTAGACGCTAGGGCTAGGTTAAGGCTTGGTGTAACAGTTAGGCTATTGAGATTAAGAATTACAATCGGGTTAAGTTCTAGAATTAGGGAATAGAACGCATGTATGTCCGTTCTGGGGATTGTTTGTGAGGAAAATGACATAATACAATACAGGCACAATCTTAACAGCATGTTCTGTCAGGCAAAATATGGCAGATTTAAATCACACACTGTTTTATTTTTGAGATTCATCCAATGAATGCTGAACGGTCTCCAGTCGCTGGTGTTTAAAGGTTGTTGAAATTCTGACACCTCCTATTTGGTGGAGGAGGAGGAGCTGACCACTTTGCCATCCACCAGCTCCTCGATCACCGTCACTATTTTAACTGAGCTGGAAACTCCACCTGACATGACAAATATAGAGAGAGGGATAGGGAGGGTCAACGATGCAAGATGGCCTTCCTTAAAACACGTTATGTATGCGAACTTCAGGATCATAGCAGTGTGATTATTCATTACAGGGGATCCTGAACAGACGGATCAAAGCAGATGTCCAGCAGGGTGTTTCTATTTACCTGAGCTCTCGGTTTTAACTGAACTGAGGTTGGACTGGCCAACTGTCGTGTTGGTTACTGCAAATCTACAACAACAAAAAAGAGAACAATCAGAATTGTTTTGAGTGAAATATACAAACAACACAAGACAATTTCCTTGCCCAAACAAACTGTGTTTGATGTAATCCCAGTGCTCTGTATGACTGTAAGGCATTTTGAAGCCATATTTATCCATGTTGAAAGACTGGCACCTAGAGGCCAGCCAAGGTACCGACGCACAGCTTTAAAACAGAACACACGAGGGAACATTAATCGCAGCACTGCTCTGCATTTTACGTGACATGATTGTAAGCTGTCATTTAAGAAAATCCCAACATCATATGGGGAGAAAGGTCAGACAAAAGAAAACAATTGTCGGCGTAAGAGACCAAATTCCCCCCGAGACTTTGGACACAACACCCTGAAGACAACGGTCATCAGAGAGAACTGCTGTCACTCCGATGTCAAGGGACGAGTCAGCTCACCCTGTATCACCTCCTTCCAGCAGCCTGCGGTACTCCGCAATCTCCATCTCCAGCCGGATCTTGATGTCCAGCAGGGCCTGGTACTCCTTGGAGCTGCGCTCTGTGTCGGCCCTGATCTGGGTCAACTGGCATTCCAGGCCCGTCACACTGGTCTGCAGACTTATCAACAGAGATCCGTAGCGGGCCTCCGTCTCCGCCAGGTTCCCCTCCAGAGAGGCCTTCTATTATAACGTGGACAGAGACAAGCAGAAATCTGAACTGGGATTCTGCATTGATAATTGGCTAACGCATACATCTCGTGGCCTTAATTCTGGATGTCCTTTCCATTACCCACAGATATTGTTGTATTTCTATGACAGATAAGCGTGTGGCTCGACCCCCCCTCTGCCACATCGGATTTGAGATCAGATGAATCATATGAGGTAGCAGTACCCAATGTCAACTTCTATTTCCCTCAGAGTTTCTATACATATCGCCTTTAATGAATTTCCTTGAGCAAAAACGGGGGTAAATTAGCGTGATGTGATCGCTGATCCCTCTGTAACCTCGCCTATTCCCATAACGCTCAAAACCCCAGTCGTCCCTTCCACGTCATGTGGCAGGTAGACGATACACTGTGAAGGGGGTTCTGAGTCTGCCGTGCCGTCGGGTTGGGTCAGCGTACCATGGACTGGAGTGACTGGAGTTCCTGTTCCAGGCTCCTGGAGGTGGACTGGCTGCTCTTCATCTCCACACTGGTGGTCTCCTGGACCGCTGTGCTGGAGCTCACCTCCTGCTGAACAACCTCAGCCTACAGGGGAGCGACACGCCTGGGTCACAGTCAATAACTCATGAATATGTGTTATGTAATAAATGGAAATGTTATGTCATGCTAAGAAAGGGGATGGCGTCACGGTGAACAGAAGAGTCTTTTTTAAAGAGTGATGGTATTATTTCTTGACAAGAGACGCAATGCTATGAACATCAACACAGTTATTTTTTCTATTTGAGACTTAATGACGTGAACATCAATGCTGCTATATATTGATTAGAGACATAATGGTATACACGTCTATACTGTTATTTCCTGATTAGAGATGTAATTGTATAAACATGTGGTTTATGTTCATTAAATATGTAGGGGGGACTTTTTAGGGTGCCTGGTGAGGAGTAGGGAAGGGGGGCCTTTTTAGGGTGCCTGGTGAGGAGTAGGGAAGGGGGGACTTTTTAGGGGGCCTGGTGAGGAGTAGGGAAGGGAGTGCACTCAGTTTGTCCTGTCACCTGGTTGTTGAACCAAGCCTCCGCCTCCCTGAGACTCTTGGCCACGATGGCTTCGTACTGCTCTCGGATCTCCATGATGACGGCGTTCAGGTTCTGGGCCGGGGCGGCGTCCACCTGCACCTGCACCTGACCGCTCATCTGGGCGCGGAACGACACGGTCTCCTAGGAAACAGCAACACCGACGACAACAGTTCCGTAGTATATTAGCCACCTGACTGGTCCCAAACGGCAACCCGTTTAACACTGCTGTGACTTCGTCAGGTTCTAGTGAAGTAACATGCCACAGGGGGACGCCAAACACCAATGTAATTCACGTTGTGCCCTCACGGTGGACCCACCTCCTCGTGGTTCTTCTGGAGATAGGCTTTTTCCTCCTTCAGGTCATCCAGCTGCATCTCCAGGTCACTCTTGGACAGAGACATCTCGTTGAGAATCCTCTTTAATCCCCCAATGTCCGCCTCCACAGACTGGCGCATTCCCAACTCCGTCACAAACCTGTAGACGCAGCAGTTGTCCTCAGTCCTGAGCGCTGTTTGACAGAGTGTCTTGGTATACAAAGAATGTATGCAGTCAGATCTGATATGTTTTACTGCTCTAATGAAGTAGGAAGCCAGTTTCAAACTGTCAAGTAACAGAGAGTTACCTCAGAGATCAGGGACGAACAAGACTCGTGGAATGTTGGCCACACAACCAACCCCTCATGGCCTCATTTAAGTACATAGTATAGTAATACTGAATGCTTCATTCAATTCCAAACACGTGTCTGTTTGTTTATGATGTTATTGGCAATGTCTTCATGACCGAAACGCCTAAGGGCAGCTTGAAACAATTCCCAATTGGTAAGTAGTTCATACAGGTTAGACTCACTTGTTTCTGAAGTCGTCAGCGGTCAGTCGGGTGTTTTCCACCTGTAGCGCCAATCCAGTCACTGCAGTGCTGGCGATCAAGAACTTCATCCAGGGGGAAGTATCAAGTATCAGGTTATTCTGTCACTCTAAGCGGAGACATTCCCCTCACATTCATCATTAAATCAGCTGCAATGGTAACAGTGTTATTACGCACGTGTCAATGTGAAAACAAAATCCAAACCACAATATGGTATTTTGCCGAGTCGAAAGCATTTGGCTGCTGCAGTTTGGGACAAAGGCCGAAGCTTACGAGCCCTCATAGGGCAATAAAACGAGTTAACGAGTTAAACGAGTCTGCCATCGTGACTTTTCGTGTCCGTCTGAACTCCAGCTCGTTTTGAGCGCCACAGTGGCCGACAGGGACAGCCTACCTCAGAGCGGAGCTCGGCGATGACGGCCTGGTGGGAGCAGAGGTCCTTGGCGTCCACCTTGACGTGGCTCAGCCCCCACTCCTTGATTTGCAGTTCCAGCTTGGCGTTGGCCTGCTCCAGGGTGGCGACCTTCTCCAGGTACGTGGCCAGGCGGGTATTCAGGTTCTGCATGGTGGCCTTCTCGCTCACCGGGATGGAGTCCCCACCGCCAGCCCCGCCGCCGAAGCCCTGTCCTCCGCCGAAGCCCTGTCCTCCGCCGAAATCACTGCCTCCAGACCCGAAGCCCCCGCCCATGAAGCTGAATCGCCCCCCGCCGGCTGAGGACGAGGAGGCGGCGTGGGACATTCGAACGCCCTGACCCCCGCCGCCTCCGTACAGACTGTGAGACCCCCGGGACACGCCCACGCCGGAGAAGGAGTCCCCCATGGAAGCCCGGGAGCTCAGACCGACTCCTCGGCTGGAGAAGCTGCTGCTGCTGCGGCTGGAGAAGGTGGTCATGGTGACTGCAGAGTGGAAGAGGCCTGGTGTCCAGTGGAAGATGCACTGCCAATGGGGTGCAGTTGTGGTCCCACCGTGACACTCATATATACACCCACTAGTGGGTGTGGTTCGTGAATCTGACAAGAGAGAAGGTTATTGAAGGGTGGAATGCACTGGCTGGGGTCTTCGCCTAGAGCCATCTCTGGCTCACACACACACACACACGTCCAGACGTGCACATAAGTATGCTAAGGTTGTAGCAGGCCTCCGGTGTTTTGCATGATATATGGCAGGGGTCTACAACAGGTCGATCATGATCTGCAAGCAGCACAACTTTGCTCGTCAAACTATTGCAAAGGTTTTTAAATATTCACATGTAGCAAACTGTCCTAAGCAAATCGTACAGGTGTCAGACACTTGAAGATCCCAGCTACTATCTAATCAAAGGAGCGCTGACTGTATCCCACCCTATTTAAATTGTAGGCATGAAACACAAATGAGTGACAAAATGTCACTCATTATCCGGCAGATCATTTCCATCTGCATTACCATTGTTTGTCTTTCTCTTCGTCTACTTATCTGAACGTCCCTCTGTCTAGTTGTCGGTCTCTATGTCTGTCTCTCTATCTACTTATCTGTCTGTCCCTGTGTGTGTGTGTCTATCTGTCTGTCTTTATCTCTGTCTGTTTATCTGTCTACTTGTCTGTGTTGTGTGCTGCCCAATGAACATAGAATGTGAATGTTAATGCATGTATTATTGTGTAATGAAGCGACGATGAAAGACTTGTAAGCACTGGTACTAATAATAGGAACTGTTATAGCCATGTTAAGGTGATCTCCTGTGCTCGTGGTTGACCTTTAGTGGGATGGATTTACTTGTGGCCTCAAGGTATTAGTTGTTTGGGAGAATAAGTACTAATGGCTCCAGCCCTGCGTCAGGGAGGCATGGGCTTGTATTAGTAAGATTGCACCGTTTATATATTCGCATTGACAGATTGTTTGGCTGTATCTGTAAGAACTCACACCGAAAATCAAAGCAAACACTTGAAAGGGTGTGCCAACTTGAGTGAATTTCATCATGGCAACTCATAATGTGACTCAGCTATGTGTACAGCCCCCACATGCCTGTGTGCACTCCCTACAATGTCTGGGTGTCTGAGGGTATGCTGGGAAATCTCCTCCCAGGTGGGGATCAGGCCTACTTGGCGGCGTATGCAACCGATACATAGCGTCCCAGACGTTCTCAACTTGATTCGGGTCTGAGTATGTGAGGGCCAGTCAATGACATCAAAGCTTTGGTCAACCAGGAACTGCCTACACACTCCAGGCTACATGAGGACGGGTAACTTTCATTTTGCACCAAACCCGGTGACATTGATTGAATTGTGAGCAGGCATTTCTCCCAATCATAGTATTGCATCCCCTGTTGCCGTGACAAATACACCCCAAAATTCCTACAACGTTCGCGATTCTGCACCGACCCGTTCTGATACTCCTTAAAATATCACACCAACATGTATTGGTTTACAGGTAACCTTTAAACGCCATAGAGTGATCCCACGAATGTGTGGAATACAAGGATTCGGTAGCTTAACCAAACTTCAGGATACGTTGGATGTGAGAGGCATCAGTTACACAAGTAAACGTGTCCAAGGAAAGAGTGCACACGTCCGGGGGAGATGATTGACGAGGGGTAGGAGAGGCTGCACGGGCTGGTTCCCTCCTCCGGGTCATTTCCCAAGCAGAGAAGGGAGGCATGGATGGGGGAGAAGAAAGAAGAGAGCAGCCTGCGAGCAAACTGTCAGGATATGTCAACGCTATAAATCTAGGAGAAGATGATGCCCTGAGAACCGACGCCTGTGTACATTACTTGACTTTAATTATGAGCCACACAAGTTGAGACATGTCAGAGCTTCATCAGATGGTACGTACATTCTTGTTTTTTGTCCAGAGGGACAGGTGTTTTCCAGAAAACGGGCAGAGCGCTGCTGTCCTCGGTTCTAGGGGAGGTTGGGTCCATCACTAGGGGGCTAGGATTGAGAAGAGATTTTAGTAGAGAGGCAGTAGAGTGTTAGATGAATTACAATGCATTTTGATGACTTGAAACATGTCTTTGTATAAAGAACCAAAACAAATGTTTCCCACCATGTCACAATATATTTGGCCAGATTAATTTCGGGCATGAAATAACAAAAAAATAATTTTGTCCATTGTTGACAAAGTTCCAAAAGATTCATCCTGTTAGCAGTTATACTTCCCAGACAATGGCGGGTATAGAATAACGTTTTTCCCGACATAGGCTTGCATAACAGTATTTTCTCCAAATATGGGCTAGCGCCGGAGTAAGTATAAAAAATATTTGCTGGTGTTACCACACAAAATATACAGATATTTTGCATGTTGCATCATATGCTGCGTTTTACGTTATACCAGCTCCAGCCCACTAACCATCCACAGAAATGGCTCTTCGCTGAATCTAGTAGTCTATCCCGTATTGGCACAACAGCCAACCACCCCCCACCACTAGGGGGCCATAAAAGAAAGAATTACATCAGGGCTGCCCAGCCTTTCCTGGAGGTTTTCTGTCCTATAGGGTTTCTCACCCACTCTATTCTAGCACACCTGATAATTATAATTAGAGAGGAATGTTAACCTTAATCATGTTAGTCACAAATAGGATTGAAGAGAAAACCTACAGGACAGTAGATCTACAGGAACCTATTTTCTTCTAATAATCATTTAAGACACTCAGAGTGTTATCCTGTACACATTAAACTTGCTCATTTTCCATGCGGACTAGCTGATGCTATTTCACATTCAATAAGGGAAAAAGAGGAGTCAAGTCATGCTTTTGTTTAAAATTCAGTCTTGTAAACATTAGTGGTAGATTTCAACCCTGTGCAAATGGTATCATTTTGTTATGCATTTTACCTACATCCTGTGGACTGCAAGCAAGTTTACTTTTAAGTTTATCTATGTCATTGGAAATTACATATATAATGCATATCTGGGAATTAAAGTATTATAGTTTTAAAACTATTGCTAAAAAATCAGCATATTAAACATCTAAACCAGATATATTCTGCGGAAGTCTCAATCATTTATTAAGTCTGGAGGAAATTCAGTAGATATAACATGTTGGCAAATATACCTCTAGGTGGCAATGTTTTGCAAAAAGAAAGCAAAAGAAACATGCATGAGGGGCTGTGGTAAACATCCAATATACCAAGGCTGAGAGCTGTTTCGCCTGGACACAACACTCAGTCAATTAATATTGGCAATACACCACAAACCCATAAGAAGCCCTTTTTTCTGTAAAAAATGCGATATGTAAAATGTAAACGTAAAGAAAATAGCACAATCAGAGCAATGATGTGATGTCATACCCGTGGTAAACTGTCTTGTAGAGTACGACCATCAGCCAGTCGGCATTTAGGTTTCAAACATCACGTTTTATAATGACGTATTCTGTACATCTGTACCTCCTCAGGGGATACAGTCGTTATCACGTCAGACTGCTTTTTGAAACAACG
Source organism: Novumbra hubbsi (assembly GCA_016801125.1). Classification (NCBI taxonomy): domain Eukaryota; kingdom Metazoa; phylum Chordata; class Actinopteri; order Esociformes; family Umbridae; genus Novumbra; species Novumbra hubbsi. Next base: position 17,198 of record JACXGK010006090.1, read on the forward strand.
GCTTTGAACAATCTCGACAGTGTCTTTACTTTCCATGGACCTCGCCTTTGGAACTGCTTTCCAGTCCTCTCGGCCTACCATTACCATAGAAATAGAATTTATATGATGTCCACTAAAAACATTAATGTGCGCAATTTGGAAACTGGAAAGTTCTGACATTCCGGGACCTGAATAGGGAGGTTGGAGACGGGTGAGGTCACCAGGAGGGTGGAGGAGTGGGTGACCTGACATAGGAAGAGGATCACGAGACACACTTTCCCACCCCACCCAGAAAAACAGACAGACTGAGACAGAGGGATCCACCCCGGAGTCACTGCTTCCTTTGAGATGAGACGCCACATAAAACAATGTAATAGCGAATGTATAAGAGCTGTAGTGATAGTACAGGAAAGAATGGTCATATGCCAACCATGCACTCAGAAGAGAGTTTAAAATTGTTTAAATTATCCACTGAGATCTGATCCACAGGGTGTTGGGTAGGTCTTTTTAGATCTTATTTAGAAAAATCTGACCCTCGGACATGTCCCGGCACTGAATGAGTCAACATCATCTGTACATTCCATTAAGTGATGGGGTTTAAATCAATTCGATCCACCCACTGAGATTCGCATTTTACTTTGTTGAAATCCCACATAAATACACAGCGCCATCGGAAAGTATTCAGAATCACTGCCATTATTTTGCTGAGTTAACTAAAAGAAAATCTGCCCACACACCATTCCCCATAATGACAAAGCAGAAACTCGTTTTAGAAATGTGTGCCAAGTTACCGGAAAACTAAAATGTAAATATTTCATGTACAACAAAACAAAATTGTTGGGACACTGAGTAAAAGCAAATCAAAACAAAATGAAATGATGTGCAAATTATTTACCACTGTATTTAATTGGAAATAGTAAAAAGACAACATATCCAATGTAGAAACTGAGAAATGTTGGTGTTTTGGGATGCCCGTTTTGAATTGAATACCCTCAACACGTCTCAAGAAACTTTGGGAAAAGGGCATGTTTACCACAGTGTTGCATCACCTCTTCTTTTAACAGTACTCTGTAAGCATTTGGGAACTGAGGAGACAAACTTGCTGTAGTTTTGAAAGTGAAATGTCTTCCTATTCTTGCTTGATTTAGGATTGCAGCTGCTCAACAGTTCGGGGTCTCCTTTGTCCAATTTTTTGCTTCATAATGCAGGTCTGGACTGCAGGCCAGCCAGTTTAGCACTCAGACTCTTTTACTACAGAGCCATGCTGTTGTAATAAGTGCAGAATGTGGTTTGGCATTGTGTTCCAGAAATAAGAAAGACCTTCCCTAAAAAAGATGTTGTCTGCATGGCAGTATGTGTTCCTCCCGAATCTGTATACATCTCTGGAAAAACGTAAGAGACCACTTCACCTTTTTCTTCACTTTCCAAAAAGTTGAAAAGGAAAGTTTTGAGTGAGGAACCGAATGGTTCAATTTGCAGTGGTCCCTTAAGTTGAACCTTACTGTTCCTCACTTAAAATATTCCTTTCCAACTTTTTGGATAAGGAAAGAAAAAGGTGAAGTGGTCTCTTACATTTTTTCCAAAAGGTTCCCAAAAATTAAGAGATTTCTAAAAGTATAAACAATTTGGTATTGTCAGACCACTGGACAGTTTTCCTCTTTGCCTCAGTCCATCATTAAAGAGCTGGGACTCATTAAAATAGGGTGGCGGTTCTGGAACTTGTTTACATCTGGATTGTTCTTTGCATGGTAGAGTTTTAACTAGCATTTGTGGGTGCAGTAATGTCACGTGATCAGAGACAATTGGTTTTTGGAAGTGTTCCTGAGCCCATGTAGTGATTAACACTGCAGAGTTGTGTTTTTGATGCAGTGCTGCTTGAAGGCCAGAAGATCACAGCCATCCAATATTGGTCATGTTACCGATCTGTTGTCAAATAACGTAATTAGTTATGAGATGTACCCACAGTTGTTTTTTTTAGCATTACACAACTTTTCCAATAATTTGTTGCCCCTGACCCAGATTTTATAAAATTTGTTGCTAGCATCAGATTCAAAGTGGGCATGTATTTTTCAAAACATTTCTCAGTTTCAGCATTTGATATGCTGGTTTTGTAATCATTTTGATTGAATATCAAACACATTTTTGTGTCCCCTTGTGTATGACTCTACCAGCTTTGCACACCTAGATTTGGGCAGTTTTTAACATTCTTCCTTGCAGAGCCGCTCGAGCTGTTAGATTGGATGTGGACAGTCAGTCAGTTGCAATCTTCAGGTTTTCAAGGATGTCTCCTTTATCTTATATTATGCAGCATTTATCCCTGTGTCAATCTTAACTAGTCTCCCAGACCCTTTCACTGAGAAACATCCCCATAGCATGAAGCTCCCACCACCATGCGTCACCATAGAAATGTTAGTAGCAAAGTGAAATACAATGCCTTATAGATTTTCGCAAACTCCATATCCTTGGTCACTTCTTTGATGAGAGTGCGTCCTTCAATGAATTTGGTCACATGGCCACAGTGATGTAACCCACTGTTCTCCTGAAAACGTTCAGTACTTTAACCATGTTTTAAATAACATTGCCTTGATATATGCTTTGAAATTTTGATAGTCTAGGGAGAGATCCTTGGATTTCATGGTTTGGCTTTAGCTCTGACCTTATATGGTTATATTCCAAGCAATGGAATTTGCCACCGGTGGACTCCAAACCATTCCTAGAAACATCTCCTAAATTGTCCAAAAACACAAGATCTGAGCTCACTTTGGAGTGTCATGGCGAAGGGTGTGTAAAAACGTGTTCATTCTCTCTTTATAGGGTCCCGTGTGTGTATTGGTCGCAAACCAATCCATCATGTAGTAAATCATAAATTATGTCCATAACAAAATACAATTTGGAGAAAATGTGGGTTTCTGAATACTTAATTTTTATTTCTGCAGTCCGTTTACACTTCCTACAGAAAAACTGCAATTAGGTATTTGGCTTCAGCATAGCATGTCATTTAAATGACCATGTACAATAAAATAGAAATATAATTTCATACAGTACATTGAAACAAAAGAGGCCATGGATTGATTAAGACAAACACCCCTCTAACAGACAGTACATAGTCCAGTAAGTCTTTTGACCAGAGCAGAAATACAACACAAGAGCATTCGTATTTCATTGTTTTTCAAAATTGATTCATTTTCATTCACAACTCTCAACAATAATAAAACAAACCCATTAAAACATAAAAAAGTGTAAAAAATAAAATAAAAAGCTTACAACCTACTTTGGTTGAGGACGAATAGACATTTCCTTCTGTCTTCAGTCAGTGTACAAGCTAAGGGGGAGACCTGATATCTATAGAGATTGAATCTGATGCTTGATTCATTTATCAGGCATGGGTCCACTGGCTCATCACTGGGTAAACGTGGAGACGTCATTGTCAAGGAGAGAAAAACCGGGGTTGAAGCGCTCTTCCCTAATGCTAGGACGAAGACAATGCCTGGAAACGATCCCGTGGCCTGCTTGCTGGGCGTAGGCTAACAACCAATTGTGTCCAGACCCAACCCCTGACCCCAACTGGCTTCGATGTCCTACAGTTGGCCAAAACCCTTATCATGCCTTCTCCACACCAGCCTCATACATTCCATACCCATGCCTTACCCCACCTTACCCCACCTATATCCCCTGCCCAGAGGCATGATTAAGGTGAAATTCAGGACCCTTATAATGGTCCTGCTCACAAACACATTCGAAGACGATTGTGTGGATGCGTCGCATTGTGTTCTACGGTTTCAAACGAAAGAGAAAGAACTTCTCACGCGGTCTCCATTCCTAGGCATGTCTTTGTTATTGGATATAAAACCAAATGTCGAGCAATGCGAGACACATACAAGAGTAGAATATTCCTCGAACCAAACTGCATTGCTGTCATCTTGACAAGCTTTAGTTCTTGTCCATACAAATAAACACAACGATTACGCAAGTACATTTCCAAAAGTTGGAAGAGGATCTCAGTTATTACCAAGTTATATATCCACCAATAATTTAATTTGTTTTACAACTTTTTTAATGGCTTAGAAGCAAAACAAATGACTTCTGGGAAATGATTTACGTGGACTTGTGTTGTTCCACCAATCAATGAATGAGGATCAATGCATCATGACTCCGATAATTCACTTTGGATAAGAGGGCCTGATAAATGATCTTCAGGGTCTACCTTAAAACGGGAAAGATGTGGTTGAATGCGTCATCCCAAGAATTAAATGGTTAACTTCAGCGATGACTTGTCAAAGTGCCATAAATAAAAGGAATGAAACATTTGGGCTATTTGGGAATTTGGGCTACAGTGATGTGATTTGAAGTGATGCAGCATTGACAGAGGGACATGTCAAAATGCTAAACTTTTAGTAATTTATATACATTATATTTGTTGAATTATGTATGTGGTCTATATTAAACAGCACCGCATTTAATATAACATTCTTTAAGAATACATTGTTGTTGCAGAATTTCTACTTACAAATAGACTACATTTAGGTTACACATGATTTAGAATAGAAAAGGCATTGACATTTACGAAATGTTAATAAATTGATATCTATACTCCTTAATTCTAATTGTGTTGGTATGATCCTGTCTACAACTGAAATTCAAAGCCAACAAGCCAATTGGAAGTAATCTTGAATTGAGCACAACCCGGGACTAAGATGTTCACATGTGTTCAGATGTGAACTCCACATGTGTCACACACCACCCATCACTGGGAAATACTGAGGATATTAAAGTGACAGGCGACACAACACAGACAGACCCTTTCTGGAACCCGCGTAAGTGGTGAAGTGTGTAACGCCGACCTTATACGTTAAACCACCACACGCTACGGTTCTGTCTCTGTCATACAAACAAGCCAGAGAGTGGAAGCAGTCCTCTGTAGGATGAGGTGGCGCCATCGGCCTCGGTGGAGTCCCTGTTGTGTACCGGTGTAGGTAGAGGGAAGGTCTGGACACCCGGCGGACGTGGATGGACCCGGGCCGTTCGATCAAGAACTTCCGTCCCCATTCTTGGTCTTGAGCACCACCAGGACCACCATGACGGGGATGAGGCAGATGGGGGCCATGACCAGGGCAAACACGATGCTAGGCGCAGGGTCCTGCAGCTCCTCGCTGGGACAGTCTCGGAAGAACGCGGCGTGGATCTCAACAAACCTATTCTCCACCATCCAGTTGGGCCAGGGGATCTTCAGACTCTCTGCTATGTTCTCCGTGCACAGCGTGAAGTTGTTGTACATCCTGCGGGGCGGGGAGTAGAGGCCGTGGTGGCATTAGACCAACGTGTCCACAGACTGTTGTTACTCATATGACGTTATAGTTTGGGGATTTAATGAACGGTGCCAGTCCAGAGTTTGGGGCAATTTACCCATTTAATTGAATGGGTAAAGGGGGTCCAAACTTGGGACTGGTGCTGTAGATTTGTTGGTAGAGCATGACACTATCGACGCTGGGGTTTGTGGGTTCATTTCACACTGGATGCCATTACAAAAAAACCTATAAAGTATATAAATGCATGCATACATTGCAGTAAGTTCATCCAGATAAAAGAACCAAAAAAATGGTAATTATCAAATGTATTCATGTTACTGCTGGTTATTTAATTTATAAAAAAATAAATAAGTAAATTAAATAAAAAAATTAAATATAATATAAAAGTAAATGACGCGGAGTAACAATAATCCAAAATAATGTATTTATCGAATGTACTCTTGTTACTGTGTGTTATTTACTTTTATATTACATACTTTTTGGGGGTTTTCTATCATTTAAATGTTGTTTTACACCAACAAATTGCTAACAAAAGAAAGTTCTAAATAGCATATGATTTGATATGCTCTCATAGCATTATTTTTAATGTTCCTTAGTATTGACTGACAAAAAATTACAATTACCAAAATGTCACATTCACTGTGTTTTGGGTTTTACTTTAGTTTAGTGAAAAAGACACACAAGACCATTGGCATGATATTGTGCAGTGGGCACTTAAGCTTACCTCTTCACATTTTCCCAGTTGCACCAATCAGTGTGGTTAAAGGACTCCATATATTCTTTAAAAGGCATGAAGCAGTTGTATTCATATAACAGAGAGTAGCACTCCATCCTTGTATAAAACATTTGTTCACAAAATGAACTGATACTATTACAGTTAGAAGTCTTATTTCCACAACCTGTAAACAGAGAGGGAATATTAGAAATTCAGTACTTCAAAGGGTTCTGTAATCTTAAACAATCCCTGAACAATTACGAAAATAAACCGGAATTTAAAAGACTAGGGTTTCCACATGTCCAGGTTACTCTCAGTTTCCCATACATTTGAATGTTGAGCAACAGAAAACCAAAGCCGAGCAGAGCCCACATTGAAGCATCACTTTTAAACAAGCCTAGGTGTATTGTCAGGATAGTCCCCCAAATTCCCTACCGAATTCACTGACAAATCCAGACTCCCGAAGGCTCGCATCTAAAACGAAGAAATGATCCAATTAGAAACACCTAACAATGGCTAATGTACACACCTACTAAACGTAATGCAAATGTGTGTTACATGTTGTGTCACTCAACACACGTCCTGACATCATGGAAGAAGGGTCGCTGTAAGGGTTTCTTAAAGTTACCACTGGAAACAATAGCCCTCAATAATGTCATCTTCGCGGCCGCTTATCACGCCGGCGACTTGCATTCCCTGCCACCGGGATCGTGCCCCCCCCCACACACACACACTCACCAGAGAGGACGGAGAGAAACACCCCGAAGAAGCTAAGCACTCCCCTCATGTCAGAGTAAGTGAACGCGGGAGAGAGTTTCCCCCGCTGAGCTCCGCCAACCCCCCGAGAGAGCGTGATCTTCTTCCACCAAGCCCTGCGAGGCATAACAGGAAACTCCACGGGGCGGAAGCAGCCAAACGCGGTGTTACCCCCGGATTACCAGATGTCTGAATGGTGTTACCCGCGGTCGCCAGATGTTCCTTGAGGATGTCTGTCTGCCCTCTACTTGGCAGCAAGCTCTTCCCCTCTCCAGTGCATTTTCTTTAGGACCGTCTTCCCTTTTAAAGGGGTGGAGGCTCGAGAGTTCGTCCTCTCTCTCTCTTTCTCTTTCGCTCTCTCTTTCAAATAAAACAGAGCACACCCAGGCCGGGTTGGACTCACATCTGAAACCCGTTTACTCCTTAACTCTTGTTCTGCTTTTTAGTCTCAACTTCTCCCAGGCGAGAGGCTTGGCTGACTTGTGATTTATTTGCCTTGAGGCCTGCCTGTGCCAAATCGGAGACATGAGTAAACATTTAGGACTGGCGGGTTTAAAGGGGGGGACATAATCATCACTACGTCTGTGCAGTGCAGACAACTGTGGATTCGAATCTCAGTCATTTTGATCAGAATCTGGAAGATGTTATTAGAGTAAGCCAGCTGCAGGAAAGACCTCTCTCTCTCGTACTCTCCTCTTCTCTCACTTCACTCTACAGATAACGCAGAAAAACCTACCTCCAGGGTTCCCACAATAGGACAAGCCTGGGAATATGCATGGACTCTGAATGTCTAGGTAATACCTAGAGCAGCTGTACGACTGATACCTCAGCGGACTAGTGTTTCATTCTCCCACTGCTCTTCAAAGACCAAGCGCGTCGACAACCTCTTCTTCAGGTCTAAAACAAAGCTTCACATCTTGAGCTCCTTGTCGTTGGGATGGCCGTGGGGGCGGCAAAACAACTTCAGGTTGCTTTGAATCGGGCCAGGGGATGTCTTCTCAGGACAGCCGATACACAATGTGAACATGTGGGTTGGTTGGGCCCCTCAACACATCTGTTTACCGAGCAGCGTTTTGATTTAGTAATGACATCAGGAAATGTGTCTTTTCGGCGAAGGAGGAGCTCAGAAATGGGGGCGCTGGAGAGGGAGAGAGGGGTTGAGGGGAGAGGGAAAGTGCCGGGTGGGGAACACGTAAAGGCGGGGGGCTAGCTGCTTCAAAGTTCCCGTTGCTTCTCCTCTCCAGAGTTCATGCGGTGAACACAGACGTTGCATGGGGCGAATTCGGGACCCCTACTGGGGATGCAGCCAGGTGGGGGGGCGGCCCGTAACAAGGTTTGAGTTAACCTTTGACCCCAAGCAATTATGGGCCTTGTGTCAGCTGCAGCTCACTGTTGGGGACCTCCCAGCCGGTTTGTCTTGGCTTCACATTATGTTAGAAGCCCGGGACTCTTGGCAGAGGCCTGATCTCCATTGTCTTCTCCTCTGGCCGGTTCTGTTCTGAACTCTCCATGGTCGTCCAACTGGGTCCCCGGCGGACTGAAATATAACTTCACGTAATAGCGTTGCGCAAAAGCGATGACGGAGGACGGCCCTGATGGTCATGTTTGTCTCTAAATCTCTTAATGAATACACCTTTACAAACATTTCAAGCATAATCCCCCTGTGACTATCATGTTTTGGAATACCAGCGTTGTGAAATGTTTTAAAAGGTTACTTTAAAATATTGAAATCCTCCTGGGAACTTACTGTCAGCTTTGTTGATGGGGCATTCTGTTAGGTTGTTGCACGGAATGAAAGCTAACAGAAAGGAGTATTGTTAATCTAGTTATTCAAAAACATGAAACAGTATATAAAACATACAGCCATCCAAAAACACGATATTATTCCTAGTTTAATTATCTTTGTTCCTGCTCCTCGAGGGATGCACCCCTAGTTTTTGTAGAGACCATTACAGGAGAAGAATGATAGTTGGTCTTACCTGCTGTGATACCTGGTGTGATACCTGGTGTGGTACCTGGTGGGTTAGCTGGTGTGGTACCTGGTGGGTTAGCTGGTGTGACAACTTGGGGTGCCTCATCACCATTCAGGCCAGATGCTACGGGGCACAGCACTAGCGGGGAGACAGGAAACAGCCAGTGCCGTTGGAGAGCGTGACAGAAAGACCTTAAAGGAAGTCAGCGTAGCAGCTTTTCTCTTGTAATTTAAACTAATGTCTACTCTCCTTCAAGAGCGGGGGCCACAAACATATACTAACATAAACTCACCTGGGGCCGGCCCAGTTGAAGGAATACACACCAACGCATAAAGACTCACAATCACACAGACATGAAAACAAAGGAATGAAGAATGACCATCCTCCTTCACACGAACAGCAGTAAATAGCCAACAAATACACAGGAGAGATACAAAGAAAGGATCCGATGGCTCAAGGGAAACCAAGACAGGGATTGTGGGTCAGCGAGTACATCTACCTTTCGATAAACAATGGAACGTGGTTTTTGAATAACCTGCTTTGTATTCCTTGTAGCATAGCTCTCTGGTCGGGAAATGCAGACCCAAGTAAGTGTTAACGCGCGATATGCAACGACTGCGATGATCTCAATAAAATACAGCACTATGCACATATCAAAATCACTTAGTGGAAGCTACATGAAATAACAGTGAAATATGTTGTCCAGTGCCTATCACACAACCAGCCCCCACCTCACTGAACATGTATTGTAAGAGGTAAAATGGTGGGGACATTTTAAAAGACCTTTTGTCTCAGTAAATCCCCATGCTCCTTCATACCCCTGGCCTGCTGCCTCTACATAGTGCTCTGTATATCATCAACTCACCCCAGAGGAGAAGAGGAAGAACCCAAGCTGAAGACACAGAAACCAGGCTTGGGGCTTTCATTGCTGCCTGACACCGATCTGTCCCCTCTTCTCTGGTGGAAACAGATTACATATCTCCAACTTGTGCAGGAAAGCTCTATTAAACAACAGGAAGCTCTTGTTTCCTAGCATGGGCGGCTTGGGCGGGATCCCACAGTGGGACAGAGAGCCCCTGATAAAGGGGAGAGCTACGGTAGCCCACAAGCCTCTCTCCTGCTCCCTTCATGTTGCTTTCTCTTCCCCTCCCTGCTTTGTCCAGCCTGCTTACTCTGTCACAGTTTTAGTTTGGAAGGATTTCACATTTGGTACGGTAACAATAATAATAATAATGTAGAAATAATTATAAATAGAGCGCTGACTGACTGGCAGATGACCTTGCCACTGGCAGCATATGATGAAACTCCTGTGAATGAACTAATAAGCAGACTTGTTCATTAGCCTTTAAATGTGACCGGTCAGGCTCATTACAGCCGATGAGGTATTGTAGGGATACATTCTCTACAGCAATGGAAGTGTTATGTCTGTTGTCACTCTTCCAACAGACAGATATTACAGATTTTACTTTCTAACAAAGGTGTACATGTTATTACACAGACAGACTCACAACTACACAGACATGAAAACAAATTACCATAAAGAAACAAACATCGTGGTCCAAGTAGAGAGTAGTACACACTGCTAACGTTGTATCTTTCTCTGATTAAAGGGTATTAGTGAGCAAATGTTCTGGTACTGTTGTACACTGATATTGTAAAATCCCTTTGGAAGAGTGGGTAGCACTTTATTTGGCAGGACAGAAACACTGAGGTGATACCTAGTTTTTTTTCCAGGGAAAAACATAGAAACAAAGACAAAACAACTGGGTTCTAAACATCAACGGTCCCAATTTTTCTGTTGAAATGAATAGGTAACTGCTAGGAAAGTTGTAAGGAATGAGAAAGCAATACGAGGTAAGAGCATGTTAGTTACCCATTCATCATTTGTTTATGTTGAAATAACAAGGAAACTAATGAAAGTTCCACAAACAATACACAATGAAGATCGTTACCACCAAGTAAGCTGTTGTATTTTAGACTGAATGAGATTGGGGAATGAAATAGTGACATCACTCATAAAGCTGCCATTACTGAAGTACAATCAAAGATATCTAATAGAAAACAAATGGCTACGATAAATTGTTTGCCTGACGGAGACCGATTTAGAGTGACGGAGACTGATGTAGAGTGACAGAGACCGATGTAGCCTGACAGACCCCCTCAGCTCATGGTTTGGCTGTTCCGTTGAAACTTGTCTCTCCAACATAACTCTCAGCATCCAAAAAGTCTTTAAGATGTATATTCCGTATTGATTCAGAGCCATTTATGGGACCGAATGACATGCTAACCTTACATCAAATGTCAAGAAAAACATTTTGTGTTATTTAGTTCACATGAGGCTGGAGACGCTTGTGAAAACAGATCTGAGTTAGTTTTTCTAGAGGGAACTTCTGTCCTTTTCCCTTTGTTGGAAGATCATTTAAAGAATAACAGCCCGTGTTCGTGTTTTGCTTTTCTTTGGTCGGGGAGGGGGGTCCCAGATGGTGACTGGGGAGATGTGTTTTTGTTTTTCCTTATTATGTTGTGTGCGTTAACGACTAATGACAAATCTCCCCCAGCAGTAGTTTGGTGGAGTGCCTTATCCAGCGCAAGGCTGTCTCTGACGTATTCACAGGGCTACTCATAGTATTCCGATACCTTCCCTGGCACCTCTCCACACACACACAATACATTCACGTCACGGATGTACTGCCTGCATTCATTGGGCCTGGATCTGGACTTGCTAGGACTTAGGGAAGAAAAGTCACATCCACATTTCAATTCCTCTTATTGAATAACCTTTAAAAAGTTACAGGCCTTCTGTACATTAGATAATCAGATTCTATGCCGAGACGTCGACCGACTTCATCTTCATCACCTCACCGGAAAACCCATACTTTGCTACACTCCTCCTTTGTTCCTGAACAAACCATTCCTTTGGGAGGCTAAACAAAACAACCGTAATGTCAAGGAACCCTTTATAGCATTTTTATTGGTAAAGTTCATGGCAAAGTTTCAATCAGAGGAATGTTTTGGATCGAATGTTTTCTCCAACTGCGCCAACAGTCCTGTGAGCTTATCCAACTCAACAAGTAGATCAGAAGACTCTGTAACGAATATCCCAGGTTCCAACAGCAACACATTTATATAAAACACAATTCATAAAAAGTGCTTCCGCTGATAAGGGCCTCTATCTCAAGTGTATCTTCCTGCTTAATCCTCTTGGCTTTTATTCTACAGTCCAGTGTAAACATGAAACAGCCCAAATCAAGCACTAATGCAGTTGTTCCAGAAAGAGAGAGAATCTAACATGGGTTAAGATGTTAGGAATTGTACAACAGAATAATGCCTGGTATGTAAATTTGGCAAGGCCATCAGAGTATCAGATGTGGGTCAAGCAAAATCATGAAAAACAACAATTTTCTGCAGCTAGCATAGAACACTAATCCACCACAGTGTTACGTGAGAAAAATATATTTTGAAATGGGCAACCAATGTAAATAAAATTACAAGATGATATATAGGGGCCATCTTATAAGTATTTGTAAGTACTTTTTGAAATGGTCAATATTTTCAGAGACTATTGAACTGTCCAAATAAAAACCAACATTTATATTTCTCTCTGTAATTTAGGCTACAATTTTGTCTAAAACATCAATAAACAGTTAGAAAGTATAGGTCAAAAAAATTGCAAAAAATGGTGGAGGCCTGAGGTATCTCCCAACTCTGTCTCCACAGTTTTAATCCAATACAGCAAAACATCTCTGATTGTACTGTACATTTTAAAAAGATCCATAAAGATTTCCCTAAAAATGCACATTTGGGATTGTTAAATAGCTATAAAGTTAATGGCCGCTGGAAGAGTAAATGCTATCAGGATGGATTTCACACAACACCTGCTCCACCTTTTGCCAAAAGTCCCCAGTTTTAAACCAAAGTCTTAAACTCCAGAGTCTATTGTCCTGTGACGGGTGTTGGAAGGAGTGGACCAAAATGCAGGCAGGCAGTTTCATAGGTAGGGTTTATTTTCCCTATTCAAGACACGGCAAGTGTTTTAATACAACTTCCGTTCTTTCTCAAAAGAATAACCGTGGTGGTGTAGCTCACGCGCTACACAGCACAGAAGTTCTTACTCACGACACATATGACAACAACGAACGCAGAGACAAGACACAGGAGGGATTATATACACAGGTAACAAGGGACAGCTGTAAGGAATCAGGGAGGGATGCGTTCACAGGACATGGGGAACAAGACAAACATGAACGATGGTGCCTAGAAGGCCGGCGACGTCGAACGCCGGGGGGCTACGCGAACAGGGGAGTGGCCGCCAGTAGGCGGAGACGTGA
>JACXGK010006091.1:0-30152 GCA_016801125.1 Novumbra hubbsi
TCCCGTGGACCTACCCCTCCCTAATCATCACCATGTCCCGTGGACCTACCCCTCCCTACACATCACCATGTCCCGTGGACCTACCCCTCCCTAATCATCACCGTGTCCTGTGGACCTACTCCTCCCTAATCATCACCATGTCCCGTGGACCTACCCCTCCCTATTCATCACCGTGTCCCGTGGACCTACCCCTCCCTAATCATCACCATGTCCTGTGAACCTACCCCACCCTAATCATCACCATGTCCCGTGGACCTACCCCTCCCTAATCATCACCATGTCCCGTGGAACTACCCCTCCCTACTCATCACCATGTCCCGTGGACCTACCCCTCCCTAATTATCACCATGTCCTGTGAACCTACCCCTCCCTAATCATCTCCAGGTGCTGCCTGTTTACCTGGTATATAATCCCTTCTGTTTCCTGTCTCAGTGTCCGTTATTGTTGTATGTGCAGCGGGAGCCACATGTCCTCCCTCTAAGGCTGGAGGACTACTGTGGCTCTTACGCCATACCATTTGCTGGTCCCCTGTGTGGGTACTGAACATTTGTTGTTCATTTTGCATGCCTGTGTGCACCACCTTTATTTACATTGTTCTCCTACGGGAGTCGAACATGCTACTAATAAATACAGCCGCCGAAACAGGCCTGCAGTTTGGTTCTCATTCCTCCCCACTGTCACAGGTGTCCTATCTTTTTCACATGACTGTACATACCACAGATCATGATAGCATGTCAATTGCTTAATTGTATCATGCAGTACACCTGTATGTTAGCATTTGGATTTATGTTCCTTCACTAATGTATTCAGGTTTTTCCTTTGATTTGTCCTCCGTCTCTTGGGTCATTGTTCAGTGATTTTCCCCCCATATAATTACAGGGATGTAGTGGTGATTGATATTTCACGACCACCCATAACCCTCACAAACATTAATAATAGGTTTCGAATGAATACTACGTGAATACTAAAAACATAATCCTTGGTATAGTTTATCTGATACCTTGGTGAGTTGTCTTCTGAAATTAATTATGCGTGTGCTGCATCTGATTGTCTTGATTTGGCTGTGTATGATCTACAGTGTCATGTTGTGTGACCCATTTTGAGTAATTAGCCTTCCATTGTGAAAGAAAGATTGCCCATTGTTTTCCTATTTGGGTTTCAACAGTCCTACACACATTCATGTTGGCACTCCCATGATATTACAATGCTGTAAAGGAGAATATCCCTTTTTTGGCTGTTTGATGTTCCATTGTTCACGCACCCTGGACAAAAAATATAGAACAAATAATTGCGGTAATCCGTGATTCAGTTTTCTTTGGACAGACAATAAAAACGTCAATAACATTTGGGAGGTAATCAGGATATATATATAGTTGCCAAATCACTTTTAAGTAACATCCAACCACATGGAGTTAATCTTAGGAGTATGTTCACATGCACTGATTTCATCCATTCATGTTTAGGTGATGGAGGCTAAAGTTAGCTGAGGTTTGTAATGGCTGTTTGGGGAACACTGAATAATGGACTACAGTTTCTCTTGGCCCACAGATTTGCTTTAAGGTGACAAACAAAGTTTAAAAAACGTTAATTTCTCCTTTACTGCAGAGATTACTGGAGTCTTGCCTATTTCTACTTTCCATTCAGACTTTTTCATTCAAAATCACTCTTGAAATGCAAATTAAGGTTAAATGCAGGCATAGAATAATATGAAAGCTTCTCAGCTCCATCTCCTTACCTTCATATCCTCAAAGTCTGTGATTCCTAATCTTTGCAGATAGCGACAATTTACATAGATCAGCTTTTTACCTGTGATGAAGTTCTCAGTGAAACAGGTCTGGGTGGATAAAGACAGAGTTCGTGAATAGCCTTTCGTTACTTAGTCTCTCTATCAGCAAAGACACAGACTGCTTTTGTCCAGGCCACTTTTTTTTCAAGTAACTGTAATGTTAGGCTTAAATAGGAAAGTTACCTGACATTATAAAGAAATTAGTAACTTAGTTTATGTTATTGCTAACTCACTGTATATTGTGGATATCCTAAGGATCCTGTCCATTTTGCCACGTCTTGGCAACTCCATTGAAGGAACGCCATCTTGTATGTGTGTTTGTTACCATAGAAACTGTCACATGTCAAAATATGGTCAGTGTTCTAGTTTGTCAGATTCCTTTGTGAGCAGATACTTGAGAGTATAAAGTAACTGCCTCAAGAGTATGTAAGCAGTGACATTTTAATACGTAATTCATTTGTCAATTATTCTTAGATCAAGGTTAATATTTTAAAAAATCAGTGACGATATTAAACATGCCATCAATAATTAATACTTTCCTGGTTCATTGGGTATGTTCATGAACAAAACCTTTTGTAAATGCAGATTGATGGACTCGATTTTTAACTAATAAAAAAGATTTAAAAAGATGGTGCAGCTCTTAATTGTAATTACCGGATTCTGTTATCTGTTCTGATTTGCCCAAGGAGACCACTGAGTTACTATAAGAACAGATGAGACCAGTTTGTACTGGGTGAAAAGTAATGGCATTTGTATGAAAATCGGACAGCCTCCGAGGTGAGCTTACAATCCAGCTTTCACACACCGCAAGATCGGCTCGAAACGGGAGTGACATGGGTTAAGTCAGTAGAGTCAGTAATAGCAATCGGTGTATTTGTGTGCAAAAATTAAACTAATGCTGAATTGACACAGACGCAAATGCCTCCACAAGAGACGGGAATTATCTGGGCTTTCTCTGGGTGAAGGTCTAAAACAAAGCACTGTAATGTATATCATTATTTAATTAAGATTTATTAATAAAATAATTCGATAATATACAAATATGTTGAATTCCAATGGCTATGTTTTCTAGAATTATGTAGGCTGACCACAAATTGGGTTTGAGAAAATCTGGAAAACCAATCACAGGTTTTCTTGTCATGGTCGTTGGGCAAGAACCGTCTTAACAGGGCCTTCTGTGACCTTCCACGTTCAAATGATTCGGGGAGTTATTTCTCATGTCAGTTGAAATAGCCAATAATATTTTGACAAATGCTGGAGGTGGGAGTGATCAATATTTAATCGCTTTCTGAACATTCACGAATACCCCTAATTAAATCACGTAAATAACCTGGCGAGAATGTGTGAAGAAGATCGAGTGGCTGATGTATTAGCGTCACCATTTTTTTAAGTTACTGAAACATAATGAACTTATTGAAAAAGCACGACCAACCCCAGTATTAACTGTCGTTAACAAGAGCTAGCATGTTCTATCAAGCAGCTACGATTGCTACTTACGGTTAACAAACTGCCCGAAAACCAGTGTGTTGTTTTGCTGGGACTGCTTGCTTTTCAAATAGGATAAAGGGCACCGGTCCAGCACTGGCTTCTTCAACCTAAACTGTTTAAGAAAAGCATTTGTAAAACACGAGTCTACCCCTGGACACCTGCGTGCTGTGAGCCTAAAAACATTCAGCGATTCAACAGCGACCAACAGTTAAGCGAGCAACAGAGAAGTGAGACAAAACAGACATTCTGAAACTTCTCATTCTGAAACGCAGACAACTTTTGGATGAAATATGTCAACGCCACCTTTCAGAGTTGCTCCTAGGCGGTGGCAATATTCTTCAACTCCAAATTTGAGAAGAGAAAAGAGCTGCAAGAAGTGTTTCAGCACAATCATGACGAATGACGCTGGCAGGATCCATTGTGCAAATGGATATGTCAACCTCTCATAACCATTTCATCTTAATTTTTGAGATGGTGCAATTCGGTCTGAAAGGGACTCAAGAGTTTGTGTCAACCTGGAGAGGAATAGGGACAACTTCCATGCCTTCTACGAGGACACGTTTTGAGAGGCCTGGGTACCGACTGCGCGCCCTGTCAGAGCACCGGAGGATCCATTACCGGCATCTGCCCTGCGGGATCATTCTCATTCTTCCCGCACAGGTGAGGGAGAGGTTCAAGTACCACGAGAGAATAATGTTCATTGCTCTTATAGACCCACAACGGTTTACTGGCTACAAGCAGAGCTTTCCCAACAGTGTGCTCTTCAATCTGGAGGGAACCTGCAGACGACACTTTGACGTGTAGTGTCTAAAGAATGTACACTCTATACAACATGTCTGAATTTGAAGGACGGAGTCCCACTGACCTCTTGCACTTTCTACAGCAGATGGGACTGACTGAGAGTATGCACCAGCTCTACCTTTTCACTTGTTTGGTGCTAACCATCCCTTTGTCCACAGCCTCAGTGGAAAGGACATTCTCTGCACTCAAGATGAAAACATACAACAGAAATAGCTATATGTTTTATTATCAATTGAGAAAGGACATCTCGATGAGTTGAACTCTAAAGATAAACTATTTGACCAAGCCATCACTCACTGCAAAACTACCGCAGGATGGATTTTGCGTTCAAGTGGCTGTTGTCATTTGAGTGATTTCATAATTTTTCATGGTGCTTTTTTCTAATGTGCTGCAATTTCAGAAAGGATACACAGTCACTCACATTTACATATATTTCCTGACTGCCTCATATTATAATACACATTATTATGCACTTAGGGATTTGTCTGTGGCGTACAGGATAATATGAGAATACACATTCACACGTCCGACTATAACTTCTCTTTGGTCTGCTGTGTTTGGGGTTTGACTTTAGACAGAACCGAGTGTGTTTGTTGCTAATCTTGTGAATTAAACAGTTCTGTTTTTGTTTCTGAGTGTTGCATGTCAGATTCAGAGGCATGGTTGCGGGGTGCTGATGGCAATGAGTGTTTGGGTAACTCAAAATCCAGTTATAGTTGTATTATCATACATAGATCAGATTGTAGCATGTGCTGTGTGTGTGGGTTGTTAGCCTCATTACATCTGTACCATTAATATGTGCATTTCTCTCTGGTTCTGAGCGCGTTGCCAGATTGTGGTCGCAGCGAAGGCCCAGGGCCTAGGACAAAAATGTCAAGCGGTTTCCACGTAGGGCTGAATGTCGCTCTCACTTTGTACTTGATTGATAAATTATGTCAGTAATAGATTCGCTTCTACTGTTACCTGATTGTTTGGGTCACAACTGTGAACCAATTTAAAGGAACAACCACTTGTGGAACCGGTTTTACACCACTGGTCCAGGGTTACGGATCGCTTCTGTTCCAAACATATGTTTTGTTTGACAATTAAAACATGTTACTGATGACAGTTTTTTTTTCTGAGTGCAGCGTAGATTATGATTGATTCGACAACGGCGACGTCGTTTTTTCGCATAATCAACATAACCAGCTCCATCGACACCTTACCACGGGTCACATCGAGTTGCGCTACGGTTCCCGATCCGGTTTATCGAATTCCCTGAATTTCAGGGGCAACTGGTCATGTGACGTACTTCCGTCATGAGAAGTTAACCTATCCGTCTCTTACATTTTAGGGAGGGTTTGCGTTTTGACAAACTGATTGGATCTCTTATAAGCTGTGGTCCGTCCCAGGTTTGAGCCGACGGGATTTTTTCGTGGTCCATTTCACAGATTGATAAGGCATATGTCGCATTAATTACTGTGACCCACTCTAACTGTCTCCCTGCAAGATCGGGTAAAACGTGCGGTTAATGAATGTGTTTTTGTTAGCTAACCTTCAGAAGTTCATTTTTTGTGTCCAGTGGTGTTGGTCTGTTTCGTGAGTGCGTACGCTGGACAAAAAGCGAACACAGCCTCTTTAACCATGGCCGGGATTCTAGCAAGATCGTTATGGAGGCACAAGGTATAGGCATTTTTATTTTGTTTATCTTGCACTTGAGTTGCCAGATGGGTAACTTGCTAACAGATATCATAGCATGGTAACTCGCTAGCTAGTTTAATCGTACACTTAAGTAAAAGCATGCAATACATAATTACTCGTATTTTGCATGTATTATTGCGTTATATCTCCATTGTGCATACGAGTAATGAATGATTTACTGGTTTCATTACCTAACTCATAAGGTTAACGTATACCTACAATGACACAGTAGCATAATTGGCTAGCTACAGCTAACTTGCATGCAAAAGTTTAGGGATTGAGTCTTGGCAAAATACGTTGGAAACTCATGTATTCTCTCACTCTTACAGGCACCCTTTCAAATAGGTCGCAGTTGTTACTCGTCGTCATTGGTGAGTTAACATGCAATAATTAAATAACTAGATGAATAAGTGCGTGTGACTTATTACATTTATCAATATAAAAAGAGGTCGGACTTGTGTTAGAATTTAGTTACGCAAAGATATTGTGATGGTATTGTTCTTATGAGGTTGTCTTTTCCTGTCTTCTTTAAGCCCACTACCAAGCTGTTCATTGATGGCAAGTTTGTGGAGTCCAACACCTCAGAATGGCTTGACATTCACAACCCTGTAAGTATTGCTGCTTTATTGCAGAAGTACACAGGCACAAAAAACACAAGATTGTGTGTATGTACCAATAACATTTTAGATGCCTGGTCCAAAGCTGGAGATTGGGAGTCTTCCTCTGTGTCATATTTCATCTGTAAGATATGCAATATTTAGGAATGGTAGCCTGTTCTTCAGCCAGTTAAATTTAACATTGACATGTTTATGCACTCACATTGACTCTAACTCAATCCTGGGGGGCCTGTCAACCTCTACTTATGGGAAACCTTCTGTTGTCTTGCTTTCGGCAAGGCCACAATGTACTGCTGTTCAATAGTAAGAGACACATCTAGAAGACCATCATTTATTTTCATTGTAACGGTTGTCTAGATATGTGGATGTGGCTCTTGAATTGTCCTACAACTCTGTTCTCTGTCAAATAAAATGTAGTCAGCCCGGATAATTTGTTTTGTCCTGTTCGTTACTATGTAACTTGTTAATCCTGGTAGTGGCACTACCATGTACCAGAGAGTTGCAAGGGACCTCACAATACTTAGGTACCGCTACAATATGAATTGCAATTATATATATATTTTTAAATATAAACATTTGCAAACTGTTGAGTGTGTCTGTTGGAATTTTTGGTCATTCTTTCAGAAGAGCATTGGTGAGGTCAGACACTGATGTTGAACAAGAGGGCCTGGCTTGCAGTCTTTGTTCCAGATAATCCCAAAGGTGTTCGATAGGGTTGAGGTCAGGGCTCTATGCGGGCTAGTCAAGTTCTTTCACACTAAACTCATCCAACCATGTCTTTATGGACCTTGCTTTGTGCACAGTCATGCTGGAACAGAAACGTTTTTCCCCAAACTGTTCCCACCAAATTGGAAGCATATAATCTTCCAAAATGTCTTGGTAAACTGAGGCATTAACATTTCCCTTCTAACTAATGGACCTAGGCCAACCCACAAAAAACAATCCCATAGCATTATCCCTCCTCCACCAAACATTACAGTTGGCACAATGCAGTCAGGCAGGAAATGTTCTCTTGGCATTAGCCAAACCCAGCAGGCTCGTCCATGCATGATTCGTCACTACACAGAAAATGTTTCCAATGCTCCAGAGTCTAGTGGTGCTGTGCTTTACCCCACTCCATGCATCCAGCTGCTCAACAATGGAAAGTCACAGTTTTTGTGCTGATGTTAATGCCAGAGGACATTTGGAAATCTGCAGTTATTTAGTCAGGAGAGCGTTGGTGACTTTTACCCACTATGTGCCTCAGTACTCGGGGGCCCTGCTCTGTAACCTTGTGGCTGAGTTGCTGTGGTTCCAAAACATTTCCACTTTGCAATAATACCACTGACAGTTGATCTTGGAACATCTAGGAGGGAACAAATTTCCCAGACTGACTTGTTGCAACAGTGACATCCTATTACTGTACTACGCTCAACCAGTGAGCTTTTTAGAACGACCTATTCTTTCACAAATGTTTGTAAATGCAGACTGCATGGATAGGTGTTTGATTTTATACACCTGTGGCAATGAGACTGAATAAAATGCATGAATTCAATGATTAAGAGGTGTGGCCCAATACTTTTGTCCATGTAGTACAGGGGTGGGCAAACTACGGCCCGAGGGCCAAATGCGGCCCGCGAGGCTGTCCCATCCGACCCACGGAATGTAATTAAATTATTTTGGGGGGAATTAGAAAACCAACTCACCAGCCCATTCTTATACATCTGAGTCAGAATTTTAACTATTTACACCTTATATGGGATCTACTGTACATATGTAATGTATGTTTTAACTTTTGCCCTTTTCTGGCCTCCAAATCAATTATGATTAACAAATTACAAAAACAAATGTGGCCCTCCATTACATTTCAAAATCCTGATGTGGCCCCCGAGCCAAAATATTTGCCCTCCCCTGATGTAGTATATATATGCCTGTATATAGCTGTATTCAGCCATTTGAGAAAAGGAAAAATAATTGTCTGTTCGGAAAACAATTGTATGGGTCAAGGTCTTTACAAATAAAGTACGTCACAGATTGTGAGATTTTCTGTTTGGAATTGTGGGGTAGTCTGGTGAGAAGGCTGTCCAGGGTTTGTTGTTTTGGTCGCATAGCAACAGCAATCTCAAATGACGTCAGGTGAGACAAGCTCTCAAGTTGGTTATATTATTCAAGTAGGCGTACTTGATTTTTGTGCGATTTACACTTACCATGAAACATCTAGCTCTGTCTTCCATGCAAAGTTGTTGAATCCAAAGTGATCCCCATACCTTTTTTTTTTGAATTGGAATGCCGTTGGCGTAACCAGTCTTTTGGAATGGAAATTGCTTTTTAAAATTGATATAGCATTCAAGAATGCTGTGTTCATTCCGCCAAAGAAAACAACATTGTTCCATTTATAGGATTGGTGTAATTACTAACAGTGTTATTTTATTAAAATAGAAGTAATATTGCCGCTTTTAACTGCTTGAAAATCCAAATCACAAATTGATTCTTGGAGACAGAGAATAGATTTCAAGATTGTCAAAAATAATATTGTGATACTACACTACATTTTCTCGGCCCATTTCTACCATGGACTTTCATGAGGTCTACCTCAGAAAGGGCATTTTCAGGGGTACTTGTTTTTCTTTACAGGCCACTAACGAGGTGGTGGGTCGTGTGCCTAAAGCCACCCAGACAGAGATGTTGGCTGCTGTAGAATCCTGCTCCAGGGCCTTCGCCTCCTGGTCCGAGACTTCCATCCTCACACGTCAACAGATCTTTCTTCGATACCAGCTGCTCATCAAAGACAACATTGTAAGGAAATCCCCTGGTCTGAAAACGGCCTGCAAAGAATTGGCTGAGCATTTATTTTTGTTTTGTTTCATGTCACCATTCGATGCCATTTGAATTGTGATACAAAGAATAGGCTGCAAATATGATTATTCGCTTCAGCCTGTTTATAGAGCATTAAATCAAACATGATTGGTGAATTGTATTTATTTTCATTTGTGTTTTCAGAAAGAGCTGGCCAGGCTGATCACCCTGGAGCAGGGCAAGACTCTTGCCGATGCAGAGGGAGACGTTTTCAGAGGACTGCGTGAGTAAGAACTGTTTTATAAGGGGCGTCATTATCGGTACATGCAGCAAATAGAATCATCTGTATCAGACGGCTCCCTTTAAAATGGCATATTATTTTGGATTCATTGTGCTTTCGTCTTTGTAGGCGTCTTATAAGCTCTAGTAATTTTCAAAATATTTGCTTGTTTTATTGGTGTTATTTATTCTCTGTTGTAGTTTTGTTGATAAAGGTGAATACCTTGTAGTTACTACATGGGGCTAAACCCCATGGACTGTAGCATCTGTTGCTAGGGTAGTGAGGTTTTCACTTATTGCACAGCACTTGCTGGCCTCCGTTGCATATACATGCATTTGTCTATTCATTGTGCTATTTTCAGGGGTATGCCAGGCTACACGGATACAGAAATGACATAACATTGGTACAGGCGCACTGTGTTATATGAATATTGTCTCTGAGTATCGACCTATAATGTTTTTTATAGTGCAACCCTAATGGTTTATTCAGTAGGCAAGGAGGAAATGTTTTTTTAAATCGCTTGAGTAAACATTTCCAATGAAAGTGGGGGAAAAATGTTGTTGATGTGTCTGTATTTCTTAGACACCTATCTTATCTCTTACCACACCTACATGACCTAGCCCACACTTTGTTGGGGAAAAATGGCGAGCTCGAATTGTCGGAGTGGTCTGCGGCTAATTCCCCCACCTACAGGGTGGTCTTTTGAGAAGGTTCTTACCCACAGTACACTTCAGAAGGTCTAACCCACTACCAGTTGTCTGACCAGAAGGGGGGGGGGGGATCTTGTCAGTTCAGTACTTGTCATTGTGGCCAGCACATCGTATTAGACAGCCAGACACACACACGCACACACAATCATCTAGTTCCATAGGAGGGAACGTATGGTTCTGGATTGCAAGAACAAATGCATAATTTAGTACATTCTGGAATGAGAACCTCCCCATAGGGAGAATGGAACAACATTGTACCTAAACAGACATTTACATACTAACCTGCCTGTACATGGCAATGCAGTCTGATAAAAACATTGTAAAAATACTGTTGCCCATTTTGGCATACATTGAAAGCAGATGACACCCCCACCCCCCTTTTAATATAATATGAATCTGGCATTAAGGAAACTCATTGACGTTTCATAATTGTATGTTGAGAAATAGCGATACTCTCGTCTTCATTTTCCTGAGATGTGCCAGTTGTTTAACATTGTGTATAAACAGCTTGCTGGAAAGGGAGAGAACCAATAACTTAGACAGGTAAGGACTATTTTCCTCTTGGCCTTAATGAATGTCATACTGGTATATGGTTCTATAAACTCACTATGGCTGAGAATTAGCACAAACGAATAACATCCAGGGGTATCCAGCATGAACACTATAGGCCATTAAATATCAATTTCGTAACTTACATCTACTGCAATAAATATTGAGCTGTGCCTTTTACGCAATAATGGCACTTGCACAATTGCCATGCTGCTGATATTGCCTAGATAAAATATATATATGATATGATATATGAAAGATAACGCTACTAAAAAAAGTGCAACATTTTGAAAAAAGAAGTACTGTTAATTACTCTAGTAAGCTTTGCAGCATTGAAATACAGGGCTCCCCAAAACGTGTCTTGCTTGCAGACATTGTCCCTGTAGTAAGCCATCAACTTGGTCACCAGCCAAAACCTGTATGCTCTCCTTGCGACAGCAGCGGGGCAGGGTGCAATTGTCCTTTAAACCCCACTAGTTGGAGGAAACCAGGAGGCTGTGATTGGGTGATCCGACAATCAATCAGGCGTGTTTGGAAATAAAGAGAACAGTGATGTGGAGCGGGCCCGCTATTTCTTTTTTTCTTCTTTCTTCCGTACAACTTGGATGTGTTTCACCAGTACTCTCGTATCGTCCTCCGCAATGTGCAGCGTCTGACCTACAGCTGGCTGGCTTCCTACCCACGCTCACTGCGCTTGTGTCCTCCCTCTAGAGGTGACCGAGCACGCCTGCAGCATCACCTCCCTGATGTTGGGGGAGACCCTGCCCTCCATCACCAAGGACATGGACACCTACACCTACCGTCTGCCCATCGGCGTGTGCGCCGGCATCGCCCCCTTCAACTTCCCTGCCATGATCCCTCTGTGGATGTTCCCGCTGGGCTTGGTGTGCGGAAACACGTACCTGATGAAGCCCTCGGAGCGCGTTCCCGGGTGCACCATGCTGCTGGCCAAGCTGCTGCAGGACGCCGGGATTCCCGACGGGACCCTGAACATCATCCACGGACAGCACGCCGGTGTGTGTCGTTTGTGAAATGCGCTGTTGTTTTGTTTGTGTGTGTGTTGCTTCCCAGAATGTAAGATAAAGTGCAGGATTTCCAACAAGACACAGAAACCTCAGGCATTCTGTTCATAAACCATTTGCATAATAATACGCCGGGCTAATGTATTAAGCCACGAAATAGTGTTTTTAAATATCAGTCCAGGCGGTATCTGTTAATTTGCAGGTTATAACGCAATACATTAGAATAGATATTAAGATAAATAGAAAGAAACACAGTAACAAATAACAAGAATGGACTATTTTCTTAAAGATGTTGTGTGAGATGTGGATTCAAGCTCTCAAAGTAATTTGAAGAAACTGGGAATGTTTCCAGGACAGGGCAAATAATTAGAAGCAGCCAAAGTCAGAGGATTTTGGCAAATCCTCCGAGCAGTTTGGAAAAATTTACCACATGACAATTTGAGACAATCTACTAAGCAAATTTTGCATTCTAAGGTAGGCCACAAAAACGACAGACGTTGTGCATACGTGCAGAGGTAGATGGCATGATGAGCGGGATGACATGACCTTTGACCTCTTTCCATAGCCGTGAACTTCATCTGTGACCACCCAGCCATCAAGGCCATCAGCTTTGTGGGCTCAAACCAGGCGGGAGAATACATCTACACGAGAGGATCCAAGAACGGCAAGAGAGTGCAATCCAACATGGTAAAGATGAACAGCATCTAGTCTAAGAATAGGGACAATTGACGATTAAATTATAAAATAATCCCTCAGGTATTGAGTAAAAACATTGCTGCCTCAGATTTAGTTCTCCTAACTATACTGCAGAGATAGAAATATTTCCATAGCATTATGAAGACTGAACCAGACGAGAAAATGATTGGGTATAAGTATTCACACATTCATATTTCAGTCAGCCTACCAATCTGTGTCCCCTGCCGGGTAGGGGGCAAAAAACCACGGCGTGGTGATGCCTGATGCCAACAAAGAGAACACGCTGAACCAGCTGGTGGGCGCGGCCTTCGGCGCAGCAGGACAACGCTGTATGGCTCTCTCAACCGCCATTCTCGTAGGCGAGGCTCGCAATTGGCTCCCAGAGTTGGTGGAGCGTTCCAAAGCCCTGCGCGTCAATGCCGGTACCATAAACTATTATCCTAAAGCGCCCTATGATTTATGGAATTTGGTGATTTATGACTTTCAAGGTTTTTACCTTGGCAAAAGACGAAACAACATGACCCATTAATCAAACCTTTTCAAACCGCGAATGCAATATGACTTCCAGCACCCCGGCCACATACCGCTCATCTATCACGGCTAACCGCTGGAATATCCATTCTCTTGAGTTGTAATCGTGCTTGTTGTCGTCCCGGGTTGCCAGGTGACCAGCCAGGTGCCGACGTGGGTCCTCTGATCTCCCCAGAAGCCAGGGCCCGGGTGGAGATGTTGATCCAGAGTGGCGTGGACGAGGGAGCCACGTTGCTGCTGGACGGACGCAACGTCCACGTCAAAGGATACGAGAACGGAAACTTTGTCGGGCCCACCATCCTCAGCAACGTCACGGTAGGAATGCGGCGAGTGTCACGGACCCGTAAAAACAACTACGGCCTCGCAAGACGAGGTGGCGGATGAATGCCCCGGCATTAACGGAGTGAATCGGCTAATGGACGGTGGAATGTGACAAATTACTTGAGCCTTATTTATTATTGTCGTTACTAAATTGGAGGCCAACAATCTAGATTACAAGTCTTTACCTGGCACAAATTCTGCTGTTAAGCTCCTGAAATTGCTTGCGGTCATCTAGTAAATCAACACAAGATATCGCTGCTCAAATGTAGCCATGCAGTGGTAGACTTCTTTAAACTGTATAACATTTTGTCTGTTTACCATTTGTCATTGTTATTATTATGTTTTTGTGTGACCAGTGTTATTTTTAAGAAAAAATATGGGCATGCCTTTGGTAGAGATTCCTTAAGGGTCTCAACAATACAGCACGTGTGAATAGTAGTAACTCTAATCAGTAACTTGACTTGTCTCCTCGTCTTTCCTCACGGAATGAGACCATTATAAGATCCATGGTGCTTTAGGGTGGGAGGGATAGTACTACGAGTGTCTTAAGTGAGTATAACGAGATTACAAGTCAGTGCAAATTGATAGACGGACTTGCAAGGGAAATGCATGTTCAAAGCACTGGCTGGCAATGTTCCAGCAAAAAGCTGATGTATAATAGATCAAACAGACTCCTACCAACGTATATATTTGTATATTTTTTTTTTTTGTCATATGTCCTGAACTCCAACAGGTATGTTTGCACAGACTGAACTAGGCTGCAAATGATTAATTTAAATTACCTTTGACTTTTGCAATGTCTTGAGCATCAAATATTGTACTATTGAATATTGAAATGCATTGAACACGTCATTCTCAATTGGTTGTGGACCAACAAGGGTTGCAAAGACATGTAATGTTTTCAACCTAATTACTAACGTGACTGAGAAAGAAATGTTACATGTATTATCTTTTAAAGGCTTCTAGTATTTCAGCATTTTAATATACATACATTTGTTTGGCAAAACAAACTCTTAAATCGTCATGCTATAGTTCAGTGAAATAATGTATTTATATTTTTCATTACCTTAAATGCAGTTAGTGAAGGTCGGAGTGTCTTGTTTATCTATAAACAAGACAGATAGATAGACAGATAGATAGCTAGATAGATAGATAGGCAGTAGCTGGTGAGGAGTGGCAGTAGTTTCAGTGTTTTTATTGTTTGGACGTCTCAGGATTAGGCAAAAGTGGTGTGGGGGAATTAGTAAAGTTTCTTTGTACAGGGAGGAGACTGTAAACGGGAACCTCCAATTCCCACTACCTTCATATCCAGAACCTCTTACATCATACAACTAATCAGTTTACACATGTTTTGGCTTTGGTAAAAAGGTTACCGACTTTATATTATTTTTTATTCTGCATTACAACTGTAGGAGTGTTTTGCAATAACTTGTTCAGTATATAATTTTCTGTATTTAAAAACACAATCCATATTATGTGTTTTTTGTCCAATTATGTGTTTTTAGTTAATTAGGTTATGTTGCAGTGTCTACCAATGGCATATTTTGGGGAATAATTACACAAAATATGTGGCCACGGATGTTTCAGTAGTCTAAACTGCCGCCTCAAGGGGGAAATGTACTTCAACAGAATGGTAATAAAGCATTAAACACCTTAAACACCTTAAATATCTTAGATTACACTGGCCACTGAACACTAAGTATTGATTTGGTTAGTGTTATATGATGAGTACCCAGACCTCAACCCAACAGAGCATCTTTTTTTTATTAATTATATACACCAAGCGTTGTAAAAATATTCAGACCCTAGATCAGACCAAAGGTTTATTCAACTTAGGATGTCTTCGGTTGAATAAGCCTTTTTGGGGGGGGGGGGGACTTTTTTAGAACCAACTGCAAGCACAAAGACAGAAAATAAGTCCTTGTATAAAAATGGTACAGCTGTGGGAATAGTTTTTGAGAATGACAAGTATTGGTTTACACACAGTTAGCTGCTGCAGTGTTTTTAGATATTTTTGTCAGATGTTACTATGGTATACTGAAGTATAATTACAAGCATTTCATAAGTGTCAAATGCTATTATTGACAATTTGATGCAAAGAGTCAATATTTGCGGTGTTGACATTTCTTCAAGACGTCGGCAATTCGCCCTGGCATGCTGTCAATTAACTTGTGGGCCACATCCTGACTGGCAGCCCATTCTTGCATAATCAATGCTTGGAGTTTGTCAGAAATTGTGGGGTTTTGTTTGTCTACCCGCCTCTTGAGGATTTACCACACCGCAGCTTTTTCCTTATGGCAAGGTGCTCCATATTGCTGGAAAAGGTATTGTTCGTCACCAAACTGTTTTTAGATGGTTAGGAGAAGTTGCTCTCGGAGGACGTTTTGGTACCATTCTTTATTCAGAGCTGTGTGAGTAAGCCCACTCTCTTGGCATAAGCCCAATTTTGAGTGACCCCACTCCCTTGTCTGAGAAGCAACCCCACACGCGAATGGTCTTAGGATGCTTTACCGTTGGCATGGACTGAATGAAGTGCTCACATTTTTTCTTCTACGGACATCAGAAAATGACTTTACCCCAGCCTCAATAGTCCAATCCCTGTACCTTTTGCAGAATATGAGACTGCCCCTGATGTTTTACCTGGCTTCTTTGCTGCCCTTCTTGACACCAGGCCATCCTCCAAAAGTCTTTGCCTAACTGAGCGTGCAGATGCACTCACACCTGCCTGCTGCCATTCCTGAGCAAGCTCTGCACTGGTGGTGTCCCGATCCCACAGCTGAATCAACTTTAGGAGGCGGTCCTGGCACTTGCTGGACTTTCTTGGGCGCCCTGAAGCCTTCTTCACCACAATTGAACCTCTCTCCTTGAAGTTCTTGGTGATCTGAAATGGTAGATTTAGGTGCAATCTTGTTAGCAGCGATATCCTATCTGTGAAGCCCTTTTTTTGCAAACACTGCATGTGTTTCCTTGCAGGTAACCATGGTTAACAGGGGAAGAACAATGATTTCAAGGCCCACCCTCCTTTTAAAGCTTCCAGTCTGTTATTCTAAGTCAGCATGACAGAATGATCTACAGCCTTAACGAGAGGATCACTGACATGATGTCAGCTGGTCCTTTTGTGGCAGGGCTGAAA
This sequence comes from Novumbra hubbsi, assembly GCA_016801125.1. NCBI lineage: Eukaryota > Metazoa > Chordata > Actinopteri > Esociformes > Umbridae > Novumbra > Novumbra hubbsi. The sequence continues at coordinate 16,390 of JACXGK010006091.1, forward strand.
TGCAGTGGAAATGTTTTTTTTTTTTTATTAAGTTTATTTCTTTGCAATTCATCTGATCACTCTTCATGACATTCTGGATTAAATGCCAATTGCCATCATAAATTAATGCAGCCAACTTTGTGAAAATGAATATTTGTGTCATTCTCAAACATTTGTGCCAGCAAGTCTAGAGGTTAGAGATGCAAAACTTAAACTGGAGGGTTTCAAATGTAAATCCTTGGACTATTTTAAAAACCTGACTGACTGACTTTCATCACCAGCATATGGTGATGAAAAAGAAATGCAGTCCAAACCAGCGATTGTAAGTCGGCAGCAACTAAAGCTTTTAGGTGTCCGGATCCACTAGACAGGAGAACGATATTAACAAAGGTCCTTGAAAGCTTTTCTGAACAACTCTGTCATTAGCCTGTGCCTTTATGTACCACTTCCCTCAATGTCCTGTATTTAACACCACCCACCACCGCCCATTACAACACAGTCAGTCGGGTTCACATCACACAGGAATTACCCATACATTTGGTCTGCTTGTTGAAGATCTGCATTCAGCTGTAGTTTACTGCGGCTGCATGGATTGGCATCGTGGTGAACCAGTTTGATTTGTTTATTGTGCACACCTGCTTAATTTTTAAAGCCTCATACGGCTCACTTGACTTGTAGTTGTATTCCCACCAATAAGCGTTGTCATTTCACGTAACGTTGTTTGAGTTCGGCGTTAGGAGCGACTCCTTTCATTCCATTGGCAGGGCCGAAAGTTCTTGGTATATCCTCCATTGGTCATGACAGGGAGCTCATGCAGTTCCCCCCCCCCCCCCCCCAGCCGGAGATGAAGTGCTACCAGGACGAGATATTTGGGCCGGTGCTAGTGGTTCTAGAAGCAGACACACTGGATGAAGCCATCTCCCTAGTCAACAACAACCAGTACGGAAATGGTACCGCCATCTTTACCACGAACGGCGCCACCGCCCGCAAATACACACACGAGGTGGACGTGGGACAGGTGAGCCACAGTACAATGGGGATAATACATGATGACATCTGTTCACTGTGCTGTTTCTTTGCTGTTATAAGTACATTGTTGCTGAAGGTGCTGTTGTCTTGCGTCTGTGTGTCTTTTAGATTGGAGTGAACGTGCCCATCCCCGTCCCCCTGCCCATGTTCTCCTTCACCGGCTCCAGAGGTTCTTTCAGGGGAGATATGAACTTCTATGGCAAACAGGTTAGCTCAAAACACCAGTGACAGATGGGCCTGTAAACAAAACCGTGTTAAAGTCGTAGCGAGGTCAGGGTTTGAATCCTGCTCACTGATTAGCACGGGTCCCACAGAGGGCGGTGCAGTTGGCCAGGACCAATCAGGTTTGGGGGTTTAGTAATATGAATTCAGTCACAATGTAGCGACTGTTTGCGTCAGTGAGTTCAATCGAGGTAGAAGTTTGAGTGACCAGCCTGATATGAACCAGAACAGCATTGGATGTGCTCTAGAAAACCCCTGTTTTGACATAGACTGTCCGGACTTCACTGGGAGTTACTGTGATAAAGTTGGCGTTAATCACACATTGTATATCATGGATTGGGGAGAAACGGTATAAAAAGATCAACTCCATGATCTCATCATATGGATCCTAATTATGTCAAGGCCAGCTTAACAGAATATACATTTCTGTGGTTATGGTCTTTTTTCTCCGGCTGTACAGGGCATCCAGTTCTACACCCAGATCAAGACCATTACTTCGCAGTGGAAGGCCGAGGACGCCACAACGAAGAGCGCTGCTGTTACCATGCCAACCATGGGGCGCTAAACAGACTGTATGACTAAATGTGGTGATCTCTCGCTCTGGCTCAATGTTCTACACATTACTTACTGACAAGCCTTCACATTCACAATGGATTAGTGACCATGGGTTACAAGCACCGGAGTAAATGTTTATTGCGGTCCTGTAATAGGTTTTATACAGAGTTTACTGAATGTCATTTGAAGTTTGATCCCACTGAAGTGCTTCCTGTTGCCTGGCAGATTTGTATCTAAACATGTTCTAAATGTAGCAAAGATCTATTTTAAAATCACCAGCCTCATGCTGTCTTGAGGAGTCTCGTGAGAATGCTTGACTCTTGACTGAAATTCAAAGGTCTTTGTGGCCAAAATGCAAAAAGGTCAGTTTGCATTGACCATTAGGAAGGAAACTGTGGCACATTGACCATTGATTAATCCAGACGCAGCTTCACAACAGTCCCCCAATAATCCTGGTTAGTCACGTCCCCAACCTGTGGAACAGATGCCACTTTGGCCAAATGATAAGGTCTACAAAAATATTTGTGGTCAGTTAGTATTTGTATGTGTGTGTACATTTAAATGATTACATTTGTGTTTGTGTTGAGGAGAGATGCACCTTGTTTTACATGGAATAAAGATGTGCATGGAAAACTGCTATTTATATATGCCTCCATTATTCACCACTATACTTTAATTAATGTTTTGGAGGTTTCTCATGGATACATCTGGGGAAAACACTTGAGTTTGAAATGCTAGTATTTTTATTCAAACACATTTGAGAACTTTAGCTAGTTGAATTTGGTGTGTTTTGTATCCCACATAATAGTGCATGCTAGATCGATTTAGTTTTTTGTAACTTACAAACTAATGTTCTAACAGGCAACAGCTTGTGTAAAATACGTGTTTCTTAGTTGTGTACAGTATTTGAAACGGCGGTAAAATGTTCGTTAAACACTCCACTCATTGTCATGATGAAGATCACTGAGTATAAGGACTGGAACGAGACAGGGATCTGTTGAGGTTAAACTTTGCCTGAAGCAGAACAACATTGGTTTGATGCTTTGATGCTTGTTCAGAATGTAACAACTTGCTGAAACGACTTCACAAAATTCTAATTGGCTTTTCGGTAGCAAAACGTTAAAATATTGGGAAAGCTCTTGGCAGATCTAGAAGTGTAATAGGTGAGGATTACATTGGACGTAAAATCCAGTTAACAACCCTATCCAGTCATTTTTTTTCCTTATTATTTACATGGACGCTATCTGTTCGTTTTTGTTGACCGCTCGTTTTATAAATATATTTTGTTGCTTCGTTTTGAAATGGCTACATTTTGAGAACGCATTTACTGCTTGGCAAAATACCACATTTTTATTTTCTTTGTTACCTTTCTGTAAGCAACAACGTTGTTTCAAGAAATGCATGTTATTAAGAAATTGTAGTAGATTTATCTCTATGTTGGCTACAGAAAGAATTGTTCAATTCATCAACCGCAGTTTCCTGATCCGGGTCCAGTAATATTCCTAACTTATATATATATATATATATATGCTGTTTGGTGGTTGTTTAGGGTGAGAAACAAGAAATGGTAAATGATAGTGAGGCAGTTTCATACAAGGAATGGAAGACGTATCATTGACTTTCTCCCTATCTTACCCACATGCAGTCATAAAACGTGAATGCATTACGACTGGTGTTTTGCTTTTTGCTGCCTAAGAGATTCCTCTGCTTGACAGACAGACCATCATCGGATACTTTGTTGCAAATTCCCAACAACAAAAAGATGCTTCTGCTGTGCTGGCACAGATAATTACTAGTGGGTTTTCTCTAGACTGCATTGAACATATTGAAAATTGGTCTTGCGGGCAGAGGATTAACCTTAATGGTGTCTATTTACATTGTCAGCAATGTTTCCCTAATGCATTAAAAACAATGTAATCTCCATGAGATGATACGTTTTTCTTTGAGTCATGTGCATGCAGCAGGACCATAACATTGAGGACGCGAGACCTCCATCTGTCGTTAAGTAGTCGTAAAAGCTATCCTAGCTAACAAACAAGCTGTTAGCGAGTCATTTAAAATGAGCTGTTATCTAACACGCATAATTATATCGTTCAATAACTAGATATGTCATTTTTGCAATGTGACTTGTGTTGCCCTAGAAGAAATGTGTATCTGTATATTCACAATACTTAAGTTTCATTTGGAAGAAGTCATCGGTTGGCAGTACAAACAGTAACACGTGACAGTAGTTAGCTGTGAATTGGTAAGTCGTACAATACTAGGCATGGTTGCGAAACTTGTTAAAATATTAACTTTTGTGGAGGTTTCCTATTCGTATCTCGTATCTAGCTACTATAAAGGTAGAAGTTATATTGGACATTTAAGCACTATGACATTAGCCTTTAAACTGCCTTGCTGTTGAACATATCAATGAAGAACTGTTTATGTTCTAGACCTTGAGAGAGAACCTGTATGGTTACAACTGCAGTAATACGGTATGACGTTAAGTCAGCAGTGGGCTCTCTTTATATTACTGTAAATATTTAAACAAGGTGAATCAATAATTGAAATACATTCCAGTGTCATTGGGTGGTCCAACTGTCCAATGCGTTTTCCCATGTGCTGATATGCGGCTTGAAGTCGAAAACAAAATGTCTTACCTTTAACCACTTTCCTCACCATTGAAGCATAACATACATGTTTAAAAAGATGTGTTAAAAAGATGTATATTTCGTATAGCCCCTTTTTACATCAGCAGTTGAGTTGTCACAGCACTGCAAAGACAGAAGGCAGGAACACTGAAAAAATCATAGAGGAATGGGTGGACAGTGGCTGTACTGTCTAGATTTAAGAGTACATGACATGTTACTATTAGGGACAAATTATTCTTCAAGATGTTCAACCAAGGTGGGTAGAGAGAGATCATCTCAATGATTCTCATCAGTCGTTTACACTGATATTTTATCAATTTTGTAGTCTGTTCTTAGTAACAGTTTAAGTATAGGAACACCAACAGTGTCAAGGCTTCGTCATAACTTTCCAAGTCAGAATTATGTTTAATCCCTACACATTTAAAATTCACCCTTTCTTATTGGTGAATGGCTAGTTAGGGTGTGGTTGAAGGGCACATAACTGTTAATGCCTCGAGAGCTGCTGTTGGTGGTTGCTTCTACTATAGTTAGCACAGGTGTCTTCTATCCAGTCAGTTCAGAACTCAGGAGGTGTCATTTATCTAGCTCGCTCTTCCCACTTTGTTGTTTAGGTAGATGCTATCAGTCCCTCAGGTTGACCCTATTACCTCAGACATTGTAAAAATCATAGGGAAGTTAATCTCCTTTTCCTTTCCCCAAAATATGTCTCTCCAGGTTCCTCTACTTCCTGTGATGTACCTGTCTCAGGTTCTGGTTGTCTTGGCTCTGGCAGGGCTTACCCATGCTCAGCACAGGGCAACAGTCGTGGACTTTTCCGCCAGCCTGGGTAACCTCCTCCCCTGCCTCACCCAACCAGCCAACTCCAGCCACGTTTTCTACGGGGTAATGTTTGATGCCGGCAGCACTGGGACACGCATCCATGTCTACACGTTCATACAGAAAGACCCTGGTGAGTAATGTTAAACCGCTACTGGGGAGAGGGAAGGTTTCTAGATTCTCCCATACAGTACAACAATGCCTACTCAGTGCAATGCTGTGATATTACATTGCAAAATTCAATAAAGGAAAAAAAGAAAATTGTTGCTATTCAATAAACGTTATGCTAGGTTTTATAAAACATCTGACACTTGTAGCATTTACTGCGAAGACTGTCTCCAGCACAAGGACATTGCCTTTAAATGTCAGTCGGTCTGTAATGCTGAACTTCTGTGACACCGATTTAATAGAGCCTTTCATTTATTTCTCCTAGTGGATATCCTTTTCTTCCAGCGGAAGGTTCACTTGTATCTTTTGTCTGACAGAGGAATTACCAGAGTTGGATAATGAGGTGTTCCATTCCATCAAGCCTGGTCTATCAGCATATGCAGACATGCCTGAAATGGTGACTACATCTGCAATTGGAATTGTTGATGCAGAAATATATATATATATATATATATATAACTCAGTCAAAAGTTTGGACACACCTACTCTTTCAAGGGTATTTCTTTAGTTGTACCATTTTCCACGTGGTCATCAGAGTTACTTCATAGTTTTGGTGTCTTCAATATTATTCAACAATATGGAGAATAGTCAAAATTAAAAAATACCTTATGAGTAGTTGTATCCAATCTTTTAATGTACACTGCTCAAAAAAATTAAGGGAACACATAATCAATCTGTAAATCTGTTCATTTAGGATGCATAAGCGATTGTGAATCAATGTCACCTGTTTTGGTTAAAATGAAAGTGACAACCGGTGCACTGGAGAGGCAATAGCAAGACAACTCCCAAAAAGGGAATGTTTTTTGCAGGTGGTGGCCACAGACAATTGCTTTCTCCTTATACTTCCTGATTGATGCTTTTCTAGTTTTGCATTTTGCTAGTGTCCTTGTCACTACTGGTAGCATGAGGCGGTACCTGCAGCCCATTCAGGTTGCACGGGTAGTCCAGCTACACCAGGATGGCACATCCATACGTGTTGTTGCAAGAAGGTTTGCTGTGTTTGCAGAAAAGTCTCAAGAGCACAGAAGAGATTTCAGGAGACTGGTATTACAAGGAGAGCTGGACAGGGCCGTAGAAGTGCATCAACCCAGCTGCAGGACCGGCATCTGCTCCTTTGTGCGAGGAAGAACAGGAGGAGCACTGCCAGAGCCCTACAAAATGACCTCCAGCGGGATACTGGTGTGCATGTTTCTGACCAAACTGTCAAAAACAGACTCCATAAGGGGGGCATGTGGGCCTAACATCCTCTAGTGGAACCCGTGCTCAGGGTCCAACACCGTACAGCTCGATTGGAATTTGCCAGAGAACACCAGAATTGGCAGTTCCGCCATTGACCAAGGTCAGGGAGAAGATACCCCAGAACACCATCCGCGGTCTCTTCAGAAACACCCCTAGGGTGCATACAGGCACGTGGGGGCCATACACACTACTGAGTTGTTGTGATGAAATGCATTTCAATGGTTTACTTTTGAATTTGAATATATTTCCTTCATCAAGACCTGATGTGTGATGTAAGTGTTCCCTAAAAAATGTTTTAGCAGTGTACATACGCTTTCAATTGATTTAATTAGAGTTCCTATGTCCAGTAGGATCATGTTTGTCATCACCACAATCACCTCCTCTCCCCAGGGTGGCTACACAGTGAGTGAGCTTCTGAAGGTGGCTAAGAATACGGTCCCTCGGCTGGAGTGGAAGAGAACCCCGCTGGTCCTAAAAGCCACAGCAGGACTTCGACTGTTGCCCCCAGAGAAAGCTAAAGCTCTCCTGGAAGAGGTAAGGCCCTGTTATAAATGCCCCAAGTGCTGTAAGTCACTTGAGAGATGAAAGCGTCTGCCAAATTACCTGAATGTAGATGTGTTGACAGCGCATTCACTCAGTCTTCCTACACCGCTTAGGTACAGGACGTCTTTGAGGAATCCTCCTTCTACGTCCCAGCCGACAGCGTTGGTATAATGAATGGCAAATATGAAGGTAAGCGTTGCGTCTACCCTGGATTCTCCTGGTGGCAACAGTCACCGTGTCCCGTCTACAGCTGGCTCTACGCTGGTGATTGTTACCTGAAGGTGTTTACTAAAAGTCTGAAAATGACCCTGGTCTGTTTTGATGACACTGTGTAAAAAGGGGATTTGCTGTTGTCAGAGGCTGTGCTGGTTACTCCTCAAGAGGGTGTAATTATGTGGGGACTGGATATTGTTTGTGTGGTGTGATCCTGAAATGGAATTGTCAGCGTTTTGAACATGCCTAAAATCATAGCCCTCTCACGGGTAATGTCTTAACAACGGTTGAGTTAACTAACCTTGACCATCAGATTACCATGCTATGATTTATTATATTTTGTCCTTGCAGGAATTTTGGCGTGGGTTACTGTAAACTTTTTGACAGGTGAGGCTTGTAACTTTCTTGTCATAGTACATGCATTACATTTTCATACCTTTTCGATTTAGACTGCTCTATTATCGAGACGTAGTTTCTATTGTTGTACACGACTCAATGGGAGCTGAAATGCCACTGATATTTCCCAAAAACCCTGGTTCAGGAGAAGATAACCTCAATTTCAATTTGTACAGCCAGGGTCGATACTGAGGAGGTTTTTATTCCTCAAAGGGACTCCTGTGATCTTTATCAGATCCCCACAGCCTGTTTCACACCTCTAGATACAGAACCTGGGCTGTACCAAATCAGCCTTTTGAAGATAACATCTCAAGTGTGTGACTGATTTATATCTCGCTATCTTCAGAGTAAACTTGTCGATAAAGTTGGTTACAATGTAAAGCATGAGGTTTTTTTTAGGTCACTTGCATGCTGAAACCGGGAAGACCGTGGGGATTCTAGATCTTGGGGGAGGATCCACTCAAATCACCTTTCTACCTAAATCCAAGGTTAGTTTTTCTATTGGATCCAGTTAAAATGTTTTTTCCACTTTGTCTAGTTTTATATTTAGAACAGTATATAACATTGCACTGTGGGTATGCAAATGAAGATATTGAAAAAAAAAAAAAAAAAGCCCAATTAGGGTTTGTGGTATATGGTCAGCATAGCGCCCCTATTAGCTATATTCAGGCACTTTTTGGTTTTGTGCCTAATAATAACTCTTAGCCATGGTGTATTGGCCAAATACCAATACTTTATTGCTTGTGTATACAGATGGGTGACCAATTAAACGGAAAACCCACATAAAGTGTCTCACTAACGTGTTGGGCCAATTTGAACTGCCAGAACAGCTTCAATTCACCATGGAATAGATTCTACCAGTCTCTGGAGGCATGGAACACCAAAATATGCCCCTTATTGTGTGTTTTGATCATGGTGGAGAGTGCCGTCTCTCTGTCAAAACCTCCCATAGATGTTCAACTAGGTTGAGAACTGTTGACTGTAGCATACGCTTCACCTGATTTTCATACTCATCATACCATTCAGTGACCCCTTATGCCCTGTGGTTGGGGGCATTTTCATCCTCAAAGAGGCCCAATAATGAAACCTCTTTCGAGGTCATAATTTCATCTAAATCGAGCACAGGTCCTGTTCAGAATCTGTATACATGCCAGAGAGCCTAAAAGGATGTTGGTTGTATCATGCAGTGTGCCTGTATGGAAGCATCCTGCTCCGTTATGTTCCTCCACTTTTTTATTCAGGTCCTTTTCCTTTAATGTCACCTGTTTATATTTTTCAATGAAACTACGTTGCTTAATGCAAATGTTTCCCTGTGCAGAAAACCGTTCAAAGCTCACCTGCTGACTATGTTGCAAGATTTGCCCTATTCAACTCGACGTATGAACTGTACACTCACAGGTGAACAATCTACATCTACTTGCTCCTCAAGTACCAGTCAGCCGTGGCTGTTGTTCATCACGCCTCTCAGTTGTTTATGAAAGGATTCAAATGACCATTTATTCCACCGACAGCTACCTGGGACATGGACTGATGGCTGCTAGGCTAGCCGCTCTAGGAGCCCTCGGAGCTGAAGGTGCAGATGAACCTTTATTACGGATCAGCAGGATTCAATCCTCAGTTAGACAGAACGTGCTGTTGGTATTAGAACACGTACTGTGCCCTCAATTATTTGAAAGATGGGCAAGAAAAGCTATGAAAAGTGTTTGTTGAGAATTACATTTTTTCTCTTTGACCAGTTTTGCCTAAAATTTAGATTTCTCACATCTTGAATGTAAGGTCAAGAAGATTGTTTTCTGCTCAATCTAACCCTAACCCATCTCTACCAAAGCGCCAATTATTATAGAGGGCACTGAACTTTGCCATCCTTCATAGACCTCTGTACTTTCTTTGGATGCTTAACTGACTAGGGTTGGAGTGGAGAGTGTTCAGAAGCTCCTGCCTGCCCAAGAAATTCAAAGATGACTGGAGCTTTGGAGAACTTACCTACAAAGTCAGTGGGATGGTGGACGGTGAGTCAGCGTACTGGAAATACAGTTATTATGTTCACAATTCTTTGGATGCTAATGTAGCATGCCGAACCTGGTACCTCCCAGGGTCCCCCTGCATAGGTTGGTGCAGACTCACCAGGGGAATTGGGCGTCTGACTTTTCTGTTAGGGATTGCGTCCCAAATGAGTGCGAGAAGTTTAACACAAATGAATTGATTCAATCTTGAGGTCTCAACAGTATCTTGTCCCAGGTTACGCGGGATACAAGCTGTGTTACCAGGAGATGTTGAAGGTGGTGAAGGGAGTAATTCACCGGCCGCATGAGTTGAAAGAAACCAGCATTTTCTACGCCTTCTCCTACTACTACGACCGAGCTGTGGACGCAGGCCTCATCGGTGAGAACATGAGCTCTTCTACCCATTCCACATTAACCGAGCTGCGGACTCTTCAGCGAGAACAGGCACACATTTAGTCTCATTACCGACACCTAGAATGAGATTCATTCCCTGCCTCCCTCTGGACAGCCAACCATGACTCACAGAGTTGACTGACTCAGAGGTGTGAACCGTTCTACATGTGCAGCTTGTCCATGCGCTTTGCTTCCTCAGCGAGCGAGGAAGGTTGTAGGCCCTAATAATTAGCATGACAGAGATGCGGCGCATAGCCCTTCTCGTAATGAATGATAGCGGGACGACAGCGGATCTGATGAAAAGGCTAATGACCCCCATCGCTCCTCTCTTCCAGATGGGACCCAAGGAGGAACGCTGGAGGTCAGGGACTTTAAGAAGAGAGCTAAAGAGGGTGAGAACGAGATAAGCCCGAGTCAGGATGTGCATAGCAAGAGGATTTATCTTTACCCTGTAGCGCGAAACACTTGACGCTCAGCGCGCTTCAGACGTACCGCGCGTGGCAATGCATTACTCTCATATCAGACTTACCGCTCGACGTGCATGAGAATTCCTAATGGCTTCAAAGCGTCTCGTCTCCTCTTGTTCCCATTCGCTGCCCGATTTGGAAACCGATTTCCCGGTTTCTCATTCCAGTGTGTAACAAGATGTCTAAGTACCGGAGCGTCAGCCCCTTCCTGTGTATGGACATGACCTACATAACATGTCTGCTCAAAGACGGCTTCGGCTTCAAGGAGAATACTGTACTGCAGGTAAGACGGTGAAACTGATGCACAAGAATGCGCATATAGTCCCTTTGGCAACAGAAACCACACTTTTTTCAAAGGCGACAACAAATCAACACACATGATGAGTTAGGCATTTTTATTTATTTCAATAAATACAAAAAGGCATGTTGAGTGATTTGGTGTTTGTGTCTCCCTTCTCAAGCTGACTAAAAAGGTGAACAACATAGAGACGAGCTGGGCTTTGGGTGCCACGTTCAACCACTTCCATGACCTAAAGATCCACTGACGATCGGAGACACTGGTTTAGACTGGCAGCAGGGAAAAAAATTTGCCCAGATGATGCTCAAGAGATGGACTAAGGGATTCTTGTTGTTTTAATCTGAACTGCCTTTGAGCCTGAGTGGATTAAAATGTCTGCAGAATATGCCCTTTGAACATAATTTGCAAAAAATTTGCATCTTTTTTTGAAATTTTAGATTATTTTGTAACAACTAAAGAGACGATGCGTCATACTTCCCATAAAACCAGGCAGCAAAATGTTATACTGGTTCTTTTTGCATTTCCCTCTTCATCTATCCCACAAGGAGTTTTAGTCATTGTTTTTATAACTGTGTACATCTCAACAGGATAATGTGCCATGTCTATATATTTGCTTCAATTACCTCTACCAAAAATATCTTTGCTTATATTTAGCCAATATTGAAAGGTATCATTTTCCTATAGATATCTACAGTTATCAAAATCCTGAAGTGGTGTACGCCTACACAAAACACAGACCCTATTTGAAGTGGATCTAAAAGTCCCCTATGTAAGAAATTGGTTTTCAGGTTTTGCTGCAAGTTGTTATGGGGATTATGACTCATACTGACATAAGTCAATGGCTAGTTCTGTCGGACTCCTGTTCTGACTTGCTAATATTATATACCATAAAACTTCAATTATATGCAGATTTTCCAAAGCTTTCAATAGCTGGACATACACGTATAAGGCGTGTATACGTATAACACACACAGCCTAAATTCACTGTGAAGTGAGTGACTGAGGAAAGAGAACATTGTTGCCATGCATGAGACAGCATTTTGGTTTGTCACGGTCGGCTAAATGAAGAGGGGGGGGATACAAGAAGGAAACCGCCAAATATGATAGTCTACTTTGTAATGGATTCGTTATTTTATATCTCACAAGTCGTAAACTGTGTGGCAGTCTGTTCAACATTTTATTGAATGAAAGCTAAGCGCATTAAAACAGGATTTTTAAAACATTTTCATGTCAAGGACCCAAAAATATGAAGAGCCCCAGGGTGGGTAACCTAAAAGGAATTCTACATTTGCAAGCCTGGCAATTAAGATTCTAAGAGCTGCATGCAGCTGGCAAGCCACGCAATGACTGCCAATAGTCCTTCTGCTGTTCTACACATTCAGTAATTAGGCTGAGAGAAAGTGTTGCAGTTTAAAAGCACATTTTCTTCAACACAGTTTGCCATGGCTTGTGCCATGTTCATATGCTAATTGAACAGAGCCGTCTTATGTTTTTGGCCCTGTAGTAGGTTTTAGTTGGGGGCCTGCCCACCTGCCGGCTGTAATAATAATTGGGTTGGGCCCCCCAGAGGTTGGGGCCCCAGAGCATGGGGCCCCAGAGCATGTGCCGGTCTGTAAAAAGGCCTTGACTACCGTTGCTGCCATTTGCTTATTTCAGAAAACATGATTTGTATTTGAGGTAGGTAGGCAGTTTAATCAAGATTGTAGCAAAAGTGTTTTCTGTTTATACATATATCGAGTAGATAGAATAGTAGCACCTGTAAAATCTGTGACAGACAATTTTGTATGATGTCACATGTAGAATGGCCACTACAGTGCTTCTAGATTTAGATAGGTTGTGTTGTGGTCGATGATAGTGTTTGGGCAGTTGAGCCACTGGTTCCAATGGTTTTGAGTCTGATATTTTATATTTTATTTATTATATATTGTTTACATAGGTCTGTCACACTAATTCTTATGTTACCTTTAGAATGGCTACCAGGGGCAGTGGTGAACACAGATTTCAATAGACTGTCAGTTTGGTAGTGTTGTGGTCAGTGATGGTGGTTGAGTGGTAGAGAATCTGGCTCCAATGGTTTGGACCCAAATCCTCTTGTGACCGAATAGGTTAGATTGCAAAAATGTCCCACGTGTTACAGCATGGATTCAAAACTCTCAACCTTTAGAGTCCAAGTCTGTGGCTTTACCAAACTTCCACCAAACCGACAGTCTATTTAAACAAGTGCACAATACTGCCCCTAATGGCAGTTCTAAACGTACATTTCGAATTAGTGTCACAGCCTTAAGTAAACAATGTTACATCTAGTTGGAGACCAGCACCCAGGTTCTGCAGTTATTTATTAGTAGTGTGAAAATGTTATGTTATAAACCCCTGGCGTTTGTACCCCAGTTTAAAAAACGCTAAATTAAGGAAATGGAAGCGTCTCCCTGTAATGAGCTCCGGTTCTGTTCAGTAATTGAAGCGAGGAAAAAAAACACCCATACTATTAATTGAAGTTTTACGGTACGTCACTACTAAGTGCCTGGGGGCTGCCTGAAACTCATCTTAGTTGCTTTACCGCAAATAATATATAAAGATGGATTGTTGATGTCTTTTTAATTTCAGGTCTGATATGTGAATCAGCGGTTTAATAATAAAAGGGTATGCATGGGTGTGCTTTGCAATAACATTGTGTTCAATTCCACCCAATGTTCCACATGCTAACTGTGCTACTAATAATCAGGGACAGAGCACATCTTTTATGTGGTTTTCAGATACTTATGCTACCTGTTGACTTGATTCATTTGTGGAGTTAAGCTGAAAGCAATAT
>JACXGK010006092.1:0-10649 GCA_016801125.1 Novumbra hubbsi
TACTATCTAGAGTAGGAATAAAAACATTTAACACTAACACTGACACTACCTAGAGTAGGAATAAAAACACTTAACACTAACACAGATACTACCTAGAGTAGAAATAAAACACTGAACACTAACACTGATACTATCTAGAGTAGGAATAAAAACATTTAACACTAACACTGACACTACCTAGAGTAGGAATAAAAACACTGAACACTAACACTGATACTACCTATTGTAGAAATAAAGACATTTACCACTAACACGATTCTTGTTTTCAATTGATCACCTCCCTATTAAGTCTCCTCAGTTCCTGTTTCTTTGTAATTTATTGTGTCATGTGACAGCCCTGTGACATTTGGCCAAAGCAGTGGATCAAGTAAGTCTGCACATTAAACAACCTTTGCTGAACAACCAGTGTGCTGCCACCCCACAGATGTGTCAAGGAATGAAGACACTAAACACTAACACTGATACTACCTATGTCAGGAATAAACGAATAATTACAATCAAATGAATGCCAAAGCCCACCCCAAAGAGCCCCGGTGTGTTTAGTGTACTTGCAAATGTGTATGCCTGTTTGTGTGTATGCATGTGTGTCCATATACGTTTGGGATAGATGAGAATATGTTTTATCACATCGCTCAAACAAACCCCTCAGACTTGGTGGTTTATTAGGCAACTCTGTGGCTGACACATTTGTCGCTCTCTCTTCACACACACTCACTCCAGATTCTATGAGCAGCTGCTTCACGTGAGGCCAGGCCTAAGCAAGGTTCCATTACAGAGTGTGGTTGATTTGACAGCTAACAGCTTAGGGCAATTTACACTAAACATTGACTACTTTATATCACCTACTGTTTACACCCACTCACACCTAACAGGGGAGTTCTATCCAGACATTCCTTCTATGACTAGAAGTCCTTTCACACACCATCACCATAGCGACAGTGATGTCAGGTCTTGGCTATATAGTGGTATCAATGAATGCTTAAGCAGTTCACATAATGTAGTTTCATGAAGCTCAAATGGTGTTCAGTCCTTTCATGAAATCATTATCTTAACTGCCTATTTTTCCTTCCATCTTCATTTTAAGTGCCGTAACGGCAATTTTTATGTGCTGAACACGTCTTTGTGACGGGTTTAGGGCTCGCTCCAACAAGGTCGATGTCTGGTGGATAGAATTGAATCCATCCTCTATGATACGATGGCAAGGTCAGACCTACTAAACAGAGCCCTTGGCCTCCTAACAATAGATGGCATACAATTGCAGACACCCTGAAGGGCAGACTGGCATAGAGAGATGAGGGAGGGGTACACAAAATGATATTAGAAAACCTCCGCCCTGCTACTATAAACTCCCTTTAAAAACACACACCCTGAATTAAGTGAACGACTGGGTCATCAAATAAGAGCTATATATGTTTCTGGCATAGATCTAAATTATAAGGAAACAAGAAATGTGTGCCGATTTTTGGAATATAAAACAACTTAAATATTTCTCATGTTTCTCAATATATCTTAAGCATTTCAATCCCTTTATTGAGCAATTTTGAAGAAGCATCTTTGACAAAAGGTTGACAACAAGGGGTATACTGGGTAGGATTCCAGTGAGCTTTGCTCCCCTGGTTACACACCCATTCTTCCTTGTAGGTCTTCTCAAGGTCTGTTGGATTGGACAGCGAGGGTCAGTGAACTGGGATCTTTAGGTCTCCCCACAGATGTTAGATGGGTTTCAATTCCGGGCTTAGACTGGGCCACTCAAGGACATTCCCAAACCAGTACCCACACCAGTGGTGTAGTGGCTGTAGGCTTCAGTTGATTGTCATGCTGAAATGTTCATCTTCACTCCAGTCTAAGGTCCTGTGCAATCAGGTTCTTTAAACATCTCTCTGTATTTTGCTCTGTCATCCTTCTCTCAATTCTTACCAGTCTCCCAGTCCTGGTTGCTGAGAAACATCCCCATAGCAAACATCACCGTAGGGATGGTATCATCCAGGTGAGAAGTGATACCTTGTAGCACTTGGTCTTTAATAGTTTTGGAACGTCATACACCTTAAACTGTGGGGGACATCCATCTAGACACTCTAGCAAAGGTCTGAATATTGGAGTGTTGCATAGATTGTCCTTCTGGCAGGTTCTTCTATCTCTGCAGAGTAACTCTAAAGCTGGTCATTGGATTCACGTTCACCTCCCTGACTAACACTCTTCTTGTCTGGTTACATTGTTTAGCCGAATAGCTATGGGATGAGATTGGATGCTCAGGGGAAACTGGATGCTTCTAAGCTCAATGTTTTCAATACATTTGCTTTGTCATTAGAGGGCATTGCGTGAGGACTGACTTCAAAAACAAATGTAATCATAACACAACAAAATGTAGAGAAAGTGAAATGGTATAAACACTTTCTGAAGACACTGTAAGAGTACAACAGTAGAAGACAACAGATCAGCATCAGTCATGTGTCCATTTACTGACCTGATTTAAAGTAAATCTTTAACAGTCTAACATGTCCACAAAAGCCCACTAGATGGCAGAATTTACCAGTGAATTAAAATAGATGTCATGCGAAAGCATCAACACTCAAACTGAAAGTCAGCAGAGCAGATTGGCTGCACAATGGCGTGGCATCTATTTAATGTTGTGTTAGTTAATAACACCAATGACAGAACATAATACAGCTTGTCAAGCCTTGGGAACATATTGAGGGAGTTTGAGTGAAAGGAAACAAACAGATAGAGAAGGACAGATGGAGACAGAGGAACAGAGAGGAGGCTGAAGAGGAGAGAGAGAGAGAGAGAAGAAAGAGGAGAACGATAAGGAGACCGAGAGGAGACCAAAGAGGAGACACATGAGACAAAAGAGCCCCAACATCTGCCACAGGAGCGGTGTAGAGAGACACCCCGTCAAGACAAGAGAGGAACCTCCCTGGAGGACACAAAGGCCAGAGTCACACACAACGGTCAACACACACCCAGGCCACCATACAGAGTGGAGACACCGGCAGAACAACCATAGAAAGTCTTCCTACAGACCGCCCCCGGCCCGAGCTGCTACCGCCCACAGCTGGACATACAACTATGGTATTATGAAAATCTACTAATTAAGTATAATAGAAATTCAATGTTTATCTCATTTGAAAATAAAATGAAATATCAATGTATTGTCAAATAGAGATGAGAGAATAGAAAAGAAGAGAGAGAGGAGACAAGAGCGGAGAGAGCGGAGAGAGAGGAGTCAAGAGCAGAGAGAGAGGAGACAAGAGCAGAGAGAGGAGACAAGAGCAGAGAGAGAGGAGACAAAAGCAGAGAGAGAGGAGACAAGAGCAGAGAGAGAGGAGACAAGAGCAGAGAGAGAGGAGACAAGAGCAGAGAGAGGAGACAAGAGCGGAGAGAGATGAGACAAAAGCAGAGTAAGGAGACAAGAGCAGAGTAAGGAGACAAGAGCAGAGTAAGGAGACAAAAGAGAGAGGAGACAAAAAGGGAGAAAAAAGAAAAAGAAGGAAAGAGAGGAGACAAAGGAGGAGAGCGAGGAGACAGAAGAGGAAAGAGAGGAGTCAAAGGAGGAGAGTGAGGAGATATAAGAGGAAGGAGGAGATTATGGGGAAGACAAAATTGTGATTTGGGTGTGATTTTTTATACTTTACAACAACACAAAATTGTCACAATCTAAACATTAACAATTACACTTAAGTTAACAATAGTAGAGCTATATAATTACACACTCCTGAATGTACAGTTTCACCAATACTAGTGACCATGAAAAAAAGTGCCTTACTACTGCATCAACAATGCAATCTCTGTGGCAGTTCTGTCAATGGCCAATACATCAGCCTGTTGGAGTCACAGTCCCATGGGATGTCCACCACACCCACCAACAGATCAGTCACTATCTCTATAGAAGATAGTGTAGTCACTATTACTATAGAACCAGGGCCTGTAATCACTGAGCGTGTCAGTATACTGATCGAGGATTATCTATGATAATATAAAAAGGCAATCGGATCCTAGATAAGCATTTCCGCTCCAAGATGATTTGTGTGAACACAGGACACTGACTCAGGGGGTCACATGGTCAGCATTCCCCAGAAAGACAACACAGCTTTCTTAACTGGAAACAGAAAGGGCCTGACTACATAAGCATGGTGTACTGCAACAGAAGTATCGGTCTATTGTGACGCTTTGTGAAATGTAATGTAAGTAAAACTGAATGCAATGATCTGCAAATCATTTAAACCCTATTCAATAGAAAATAGTACATAGACAACATATCAAATGTTTTATATTTGCCCACTATATATCTTACAGAAAAGCTAAAACAGTGGCAGCAAACTACTTGAAAATTTGTGTAATGCCATGGGGAAAAATCCAAAATAAATAGGTCAATTGGCAATACGTCAGTAACATGATTGGGTATAAAAAGAACATCCCAGAGAGGATGAGTCCTCAGAAGTAAAAATGGACAGAGGTTTGCACTGGCAAATAGTGCAAATTACAAAGAGTTTGTGTACCAAAAATCCGGAGAAATATCTGCATGCAAGGGACAAGACCAAAAACCATATTGGATGGCCATGATCTTCGAGCCCTCAGGCCGCACTGCAATACATTTCTGTTCTGGACATCACTGCACGGGTTCAGGAAAACTTCTGAAAACCATTGTCTGTGAACACAGTACGTCACTGCATCCCCAGGGAACCCCATCCCCACCGTCAAAAATGGAGGTAGAAACATTGCTATGGGGGTGTTTTTCTGCTAAGGGGACAGGACAACTTTACCACATTAAAGGGATGATAGATGGGGCCATGTACCATCAAATCTTGGGTGAAAATGAAAATGGGTGGTGGATGGGTATTCCAGCATGACAATGACTCAAAACACACGGCCAAGGCAACAAAGAAGTGGCTTAAGAAGAATCACATTAAGCTCCTGGAGGGGCCTAGCCAGTCTCCAGACCGTAATCCCATAGAAAATCTGTGGAGGGAGCTGAAGGTTCGAGTTGCCAAACGTCAGCCTTGAAACCTTAATGACTTGGAGAGGATCTGCAAAGAGAATTGGGCCAAAATTGGGTTTTGCCACCAAGTACTAAGTAATGTTTTGCAAACGGGTCAAATACATATTTTAAGTAAAATGCAAATCAATTTATAATTTATTAAAAATGCATTTTTCTGGATTATTTTGTTGTTATTCTGTCTCTCAGTGTTCAAATAGACCTAACATTAAAATTATTGACTGATAATGTTTTTGTCAGTGGGCAAACGTACTAAATCAGCAGGGGATTAAACAAATGTTTTTCTCTACTGTACATGTTCTTCACAAGTGTATGTAAACTGTATGTAAAGGCACCATAAATGCTGAACAATTTATGCAGGTTATGGAGCAACATACAATGCATCCGGAAAGTATTCACTGTGCTTCACTTTTTGTTATGTTATAGTCGTATTCCAACATTTATTAAATAATTTTTTTCCCTCTAAATTCTACTCACAATACCCCATAATGATAATGTGAAAAAGTTTTAGAAATGTTTGCAAATCTAATAAAAATTAAAATCACATGCACATAAGTATTCACAGCCTTTGCTATGACAATCAAAATTTAGCTCAGGTACATCTTGAGTCCAACTGTGGTAAATTCAGTTGATTTTACACACACCGGTCTATATAAGGTCCTACATTTGACAGTGCATGTCAGCGCAAAACCAAGCCATGAAGTCGAAGGAATTGTCTGTAGACCTCCAAGACAGGGTTGTATCAAGACACAGATCTGGGGAAGGGTACGGAAAAATGTCTGCAGCATTGAGGGTCCCAATGAGCACAGTGGCCTCCATCATCCGTAAATAGAAGAAGTTTGGAACCACCAGGACTCCAAACTCCTCTTAGAGTTATCGGGGAGTAATCGGGGGAGAAGGGCCTTAGTCAGGGAGGTGACACAGAACCCGATGGTCACTCTGACAGAGCTCCAGCAATGCTCTATGAAGAGAGGAGAAATTTCCGGAAGGAAAACCATCTCTGCAGCATCACCAATCAGGCCTGTACAGTAGAGTGGCCAGACGGAATCCACTCCTCAGTAAAGGGCACATCACAGTCAGCCTGGAGTTTGCCAAATGACACCTGAAGGACTCTCAGACCATGTGAAGCAAAATGATCTTGTCTGATAAAACAAAGATTGGCCTGAATGCCAAGTTTTATGTCTGGAGGAAACCAGGCCAATACTATCCCTACAGTGAAGCATGGTGGTGGCAGCATCATGCTGTGGGGGTGTTTTTCAGTGGCAGAAACTGGGAGACTAGTCAGGATCGAGAAAAGATTAATGCAGAAATATACAGAGACATCCTTGATGGAAACCTGCTCTAGAGCGTTATGGACCTTAGACTGGGTTGAAGGTTCATCTTCCAAGAGGACAACGACCCTCAGCACACAGCCAAGATAACAAAGGAGTGACTTCAGGACAACTCTGTGAATGTCATTGAGTGGCCCAGCCAGGGCACAGACTTGAACCCGATAGAACTCTGGAGAGATCTGAAAATTGCGGTGCAACAACGCTCCCCATCCACCCTGATGGAGCTTGAGAGGTCCTGCAAAGAAAATTGTGAGAAACTGCCCAAAAATATGTGTGCCAAGCTTGTGACATCATACCCAAACAGACTTGAGTCTGTAATTGCGGCCAAAGGTGCTTCAACAAAGTATTGAGCAAAGACTTTGAATACTTAGGTACATGTTTATAGTTTCATTCTTAATTTTAGAAAATCAATTGAAAATATTAAAGAAACTTTTTTTATTTGTCTTTATAGGGTAGTGGGTGTAGAATTTTCAAAATTAATTAAATACATTTTAGAAAATGTTTGGTGGTAAAAAAACTAAATGTGGAAAGAATGTGGAAATTGTGGAAAAAGTAAAGGGTTGTGAATACTTTCAGGATGCACTATACATAGCAGAGCAGCCTTTTAGCTCAACACTAATTAAAACATGAAACTGAACCTTGTTCAGCTTGCCTAGCAAGAGAGAAGGGCTCTGAAATAATGTTTTTACAGTGACATTGGTTTGTGAAGAGAAGCTCAGTACCTCAGAGTAAATGACTGCCTTTTGTTGTTGAGTGTTGTTATGTTTGTATGTTTAAATAAAGAAATATTCAGTTGACCTGTGTCTATCATACTGATTTGTTATATATACTAGCATACCATTTGTTCTGCCTTCATTTGGTGAATTATTCAGACCCTCTGAATCTTTTGGTCTTACTATGTACCGATGTTCTCAACCTCTACTTTGAGCTGGATGTTTCATAGTACATCCAGTGAGGAGAACAAGTACTTGATACACTGCCGATTTTGCAGGTTTTCCTGCTTACAAAGCATGTAGAGGTCTGTAATATTTCTCATAGGTACACTTCCCCTATGAGAGACGGAATCCAGAAATCAAAAATTCAGAAAATCACATTGTACGATTTTTAAGTAATTCATTTGCATTTTATTGCATGACATAAATATTTGATACATCAGAAAAGAAGAACTTAATATTTGGTACAGAAACCTTTGTTTGCAATTACAGAGATCATACATTTCCTGTAGTTCTTGATCAGGTTTGCACACACTGCAGCAGGGATTTTGGCCCACTCCTTCATACAGACCTTCTCCAGATCCTTTAGGTTTCAGGGCTGTCGCTGGGCAATACAGACTTTCAGCTCCCTCCAAAGATTTCATATTGGGTTCAGGTCTGGAGACTGGCTAGGCCACTCCAGGACCTTGAGATGCTTCTTACGGAGCCACTCCTTAGTTGCCCTGGCTGTGTGTTTTGGGTCGTTGTCATGCTGGAAGACCCAGCCACAACCCATCTTCAATGCTCTTACTGAGGGAAGGAGGTTGTTGGCCAAGATCTCTCGATACATGGCCCCATCCATCCTCCCCTCAATGCGGTGCAGTCGTCCTTTCCCCTTTGGAGAAAAGCATTCCCAAAAAATGATGTTTCCACCTCCATGCTTCACGGTTGGGATGGTGTTCTGGGGGTTGTACTCATCCTTCTTCTTCCTCCAAACACGGCGAGAGTTTAGACCAAAAAGCTCTATTTTTGTCTCATCAGACCACATGACCTTTTCCCATTCCTCCTCTGGATCATCCAGATGGTCATTGGCAAACTTCAGACGGGCCTGGACATGCGCTAGCTTGAGCAGGGGGACCTTGTGTGCGCTGCAGGATTTTAATCCATGACGGCGTAGTGTGTTACTAATGGTTTTCTTTGAGACTGTGATCCCAGCTCTCTTCAGGTCATTGACCAGGTCCTGCCGTGTAGTTCTGGGCTGATCCCTCACCTTCTTCATGATCATTGATGCCCCGAGATGCACGAGGTGAGATCTTGCATGGAGCCCCAGACCGAGGGTGATTGACCGTCATCTTGAACTTCTTCCATTTTCTAATAATTACAGTTGTTGCCTTCTCACCAAGCTGCTTGCCTATTGTCCTGTAGCCCATCCCAGCCTTGTGCAGGTCTACAATTTATTTCCTGATGTCCTTACACAGCTCTCTGGTCTTGGCCATTGTGGAGAGGTTGGAGCCTGTTTGATTGAGTGTGTGGACAGGTGTCTTTTCTGCAGGTAACAAGTTCAAACAGGTGCAGTTAATACAGGCAATGAGTGGCTTCTTAAAGAAAATCTAACAGGTCTGTGAGAGCCGGAATTCTTACTGGTTGGTAGGTGATCAAAAACGTATGTCATGCAATAAAAAGCAAATGAATTACTCAAAAATCATACAATGTGATTTTCTGGATTTTTTTTTGATTCCGTCTCTCACAGTTGACCTATGATAAAAATTACAGACCTCTACATGTTTGTAAGTAGGAAAACCTGCAAAATCGGCAGCGTATCAAATACTTGTTCTCCCACCATACATAGATTTTCTACATAAGCCACAACATCTCGACTTGTCATAGCACAAGTCAAAGCTATTCGAGGTGCAGCCAATGAGTTTAATTTGTTTGCCATTTAAGTAACACTTAAATGCACACTGACAACTTACACAGGGCTTGAGGGCTGGCCAACCAGCATTATCCATTGAGGTTGAAAGGCGGGCCCAACAACTCACCATGTAGGTCACCTAGCTCAGGCCACCAATCAAACACTCACATACACTACAGGGTAAAATAGAATATTCTATTTTGGGAAATATCTTTATTACTGGAAAGGGACTCATTGTCGCATTGTCAACAGTTTCTGCAGGAAGAATGCACATGCCTTGAGTCTTTTCACTAACCCTTTTCTGCCTTAGAATGCCATTCTAGGAGTTGGTCTATGTAATCCTCCAGTTCAATTAACTGCACCCTTCAAATCATATCACTTCAGCATGAACGGATTAGCTTTTTTGCAGAAATGATCATCTTTACAGTAGAGTTAGTCATTTGGAAAAATATAGTCCTTGATAGTATTTAGTAAATGTGTTATGATAGAAAGACACTCCATGAAGTTTCTTCGATACTTGAGTCAGGATAACTGCTGTCGAGCTGTCCTGGCTGGTTATGCTGTCTGTCTGTCCTGGCTGGTTATGCTGTCTGTCTGTCCTGGCTGGTTATGCTGTCTGTCTGTCCTGGCTGGTTATGCTGTCTGTCTGTCCTGGCTGGTTATGCTGTCTGTCTGTCCTGGTTGGTTATGCTGTCTGTCTGTCTGTCCTGGCTGGTTATGCTGTCTGTCTGTCTGTCCTGGCTGGTTATGCTGTCTGTCTGTCCTGGCTGGTTATGCTGTCTGTCTGTCCTGGTTGGTTATGCTGACTGTGCTGTCTGCTGTATCATCTCGATCCATCTCCACCTAACACTGAAATGATTATCATAGAGACTGGTGCTACAGAGGAAGAAGCCCATGTTATTGTGCCACTAAGTCAAACACACACACACACACACACACAGCTAGTCTCTCTGGTGGTGTGAGGTCTGCTCTCTTCCCCAGCAGTCTGCTCTGCAGTGAAAATCTGCTTCTGGATACTGTGAATAAAACATGCCTTTGGCTGCCAGAGACCGACCACTTCCTGTTGTAGCACACGTGTGAACACACACAATGCAGTGTTTAAGAGTTTTACCTCCTGTAAGGTTACCTCTGTTTAAACTCTGAAACATTCACAGGAAGAGAAGAGTCATTGTTCGAAGGCCGTCACTCCATGTGAAGTAAGGACATTTGGCTGGTTTTAACATTAACAAGAAGTTTAATCTGATTTGGGGTTACGTTTAGGGTTAGAGTTAGAATTAGGCTTAGAATTAGAGTAGAACCCTAACATTAGGGTTAAACATGTTTGTATGTGTCCGTGTGTGTGCAGGGCTCCCTGCAAGGATTAAAAAGGAAACCTGGTTACAACTCATAAATGTTACAATTGGGGTTCGGATCAGAGTTAGGGTTATGGGTTGAGGAGAAACAGGACTCTGAATTATAATAATATTGTGTGTTCCATCATAACAGAATTCAAGGCCACAGATTCATTGATCAGCCAGTCTAGAAACAAAAAAAGTTGGACAGTCCTCAGAAAATTACCAATTCACCTAGCTTGTGATCTGTAGACACTGGACCACAAGCTAACACAGATACACCACCCACACACCATACAAAAACCTGTACACCCCCCACAAGCCTTTGTATAGGCCCACACACCATACAAAGACACATACACCACCCACACACCATACAAAGACACATAC
>JACXGK010006092.1:10749-30294 GCA_016801125.1 Novumbra hubbsi
CAAAGACACAAACACCACCCACACACCATACAAAGAGACCAAGAACCGGCGCTGATCTCCGGCATTTGTCAGCCCCCCACCCCTTACCTTGAGTTGCACCAGATGCACGTCCACATGTCTGTTAACGGAGTCCTGCTGGACAGAGTGGGTGAGGTCCCGGACCCTCTCGGCGGTAGCCCTCAGCCACGTCTCAATCTCCGGCAGATGCAGCACCACCTTCCAGTCGGCACCAGTGTGCAGGGGAGGGGGCTTCTGGGTCTGATACCCCCGGCCAGAGTCCCTATCCTGGGCCAGCACCTCCCCGCAAAGATCCCCCTGGCTGGGGCCGGCCTCCTCCTCCTTAACGCTCCCCTCCAGGGTGGGTGTGACGGAGGTGATCATGGGTGAGTAGGCCTCACAGGCCATGGGGGAGAGTGCCACGTTCATGGTGAATAACAGCTAGGTCCAATGGTCTTTGGGGCCTTTCTCAATCAGCTGCCGAGACGGATGAGGGAAGTAAGAGCAGGCAGGAGGGAAGACGGAAACATTCATTAGTAACTGTACAGCTGCCAGAGATTGTTTAATTGATACAGAAGACAGCCAACTAGGTCATTTCAGATGCAAATCGATAAGTAGCCTTCCATGCTCTGCTGGGGGAATAAACAGTGCATCGTACTGCTTCTCAAAGCAAAGCTATGCTATCTATGGAATCTCTTGGCTGGGAGGTATTCCCTGCCCACACATCATCTTGTCTGTAAAGCATTAAAAAAACAGTAACATTATCAAGTTCAAGTTTTATGTCATTATGGCTTTAGGCATCTGTCTATGAATGTTGGTGAATCAAAAGCAGAAACAATATGAATCATAGTTCATTCAGGTCACTGTCTCTTACATCAGTGACCACATTTCTGAAGACAAATGTGTTATTCCAAGCTTATGACTAGTCATTTTAGATTCACTTATTTTCAAGGTTCAGTGTTGTTGCCAATGGTAAAGGTACCACAAACATTGTGTATTCCCTGGTTACAAACTAATTACTAAAAGGTTGGCGGAAGGAGACAAGTTTGATATTGGTACATACAATTTTAACCTGCAATTTTGAATTAACTAAAGTGTGATCTAAAGATTTGCTGCTACTTAGCTTCACTTACTCTTCCTTTCTGAGGGCTTACATTTCTGTAGACACCTTTTACCTGGGACAGTAACAGTAACAGATCGGTCTGGTCACCATAACAAGCTTGCTACAGCTCAGGAATAGGATCCAGTGGAAGACAATGCTACTACAGTGTGAAAGGCTAATATCGGTTAAAAATTATGACATCCAATATCGACTAGTTTATGTAGTTAGTTGTGTTGTTATATAGAATTTCAGCAAGACTCCCATGCAAAACACAGTTTAAATAAAAACAAACAGTCAGGCTTACAATTTGTTCCTGTATTTGACACAGCTCTCCATTTATCTGAACCGTTTTTTATTGTTTGATATTCTTTAGGTATTTATTAATAAAAGGTAGAACATGGGAAAGACATGGGAAAGGGATCTCATCACTGGGTCAGTTATCATTCATACCCTGCTACATGGCTTTATGTGTATTTCAGTCTCCATTTTGTGTTACACAGCAAACCAACCTGAAAGCCAACCTGCTAAAAAATGTGCTCACCCCCTTAAATAATGATCAACTGACAAAGAATTTAACAATGAATCAGACATATATATCCTCTGTGATCATATAATTTACACTGTATGTACGACGAATATATCATATCATCTGATCATGAGCCATTGTCTTTTGCAGCTTTTACCTAAATAGCCAACAAGGTTAACCTCTCTCTGGGAAACACAGCTTTAGCTGACAGCATGGAGAGGCGGTGTGTAAGTCATTGGAAATCAATGGTTTGGGGGGGCAGCGCATCCTGCTGCTTTATTAGTGTACAGCACAATTACAATGAGAGGCCTCTGTCTACCAGTGAGAAATCAACATAAGTTGACAGATAGCTCCATCAACCAATGAGAAATCCTCATATGCTAACAGATGTCTCTATCTTCCAGTAGGACAGACCACACGCTGTCACATGAATCAAGGCATCCCCATTACCCTCCTAACATTCTATAATTTAGCCTCACCTGAAATATCCCATTATGGAGATGACAATGCATTTTTGACATTACTGTTGTCTCTACAGACACAGTATATATACACACACACACACACACACATCAATGGATGATTTGAGTTAATACATTTCTATTCTGTTGTGTGATTTACTCAATTTGCTAGACTTTCCTTCCTGTAAAACATGATGTTGTTAGTTTAAGGTTGACTGTTATGGGGAGTTCTGTTGGTGGAGCCTTCTGATGATGTGCTGATTACAATGGTACCCTGAGAAACTATTCTAGACACTGCTTCCTAAGTAGTGCTAAGCTTGAGTGGCAACAAATACTTTCTGTTTAATTGGGCTTACTCCCTTCCAATTGTAGAACACAGTTTAATCAAGTCTCAACCCCCCAAAAAGGGGGGAACAACTGAACATGAAGGAAGCAGGCCTCTGCTCTCATAGCCTCTATTCTGCTCCTCAATCCTCAGTGAGCTCCATTCACCATATGGACATTAGTAAAACCTAAACACTGACATAAGCCACACGCTAACATAAGCCACTCACTGACAAGATCCACACTGACATAACCCACACACTGACATGACCCACACATAGACGTGACCCACACACTGACGTGACCCACAAACTAACATAAGCACCAGACTGACATAAGCCACACACTGACATAAGCCACACACTGACATGACCCACACACTGACGTGACCCACACACTGACGTGACCCACAAACTAACATAAGCACCAGACTGACATAAGCCACACACTGACATGACCCACACAATGAATAAACCATACACTGACTAAAAACACACACTGACTAAACCCACACACTGACATGACCCACACACTGACATGACCCACACACTGACATGACCCACACACTGACTAAACCCACACACTGACATAAACCATACACTGACTAAAAACACACACTGACTAAACCCACACACTGACATGACCCACACACTGACATGACCCACACACTGACATGACCCACACACTGACTAAACCCACACACTGACTAAACCCACACACTGACATAAACCATACACTGACTAAAAACACACACTGACTAAACCCACACACTGACATGACATCATTCAGTTAGTGCAGCTGACATTGTGCCATTCACAGGTTATACGCTGTCCTGACAGAAGACCATGACGGACTCCATACCACCCATGTACCTCCACACAGGCCCCATGCCCCTGCCTACCCCCTCCATGTACCTCCACACAGGCCCCATGCCCCAGCCTACCTCCTCCATGTACCTCCACACAGGCCCCATGCCCCTGCCTACCTCCTCCCCGTGCCCCCACACAGACCCAATGCCCCTGCCTACCTCTTCCCTGTACTTCCACACAGACCCCATGCCCCTGCCTACCTCCTCCATGTACCTCCACACAGACCCCATGCCCCAGCCTACCTCCTCCATGTACCTCCACACAGGCCCCATGCCCCAGCCTACCTCCTCCACGTACCTCCACACAGGCCCCATGCCCCAGCCTACCTCCTCCAAGTACCTCCACACAGGCCCCATGCCCCAGCCTACCTCCTCCATGTACCTCCACACAGGCCCCATGCCCCAGCCTACCTGATCCCCATTCGTCAGGACCAAAATAGGCAATCCTACAATGCTGAGAGGTTAAAGCCAGGTGGGGGAAAGCCAAATCAGGTCCACTAGATGAGAGTATATCCAATTGCTTTGTTTGTCAGGCTGCACAGCCCCTCTGCCAGGCCGGAGTGACAGCCACAGCATAGTACTGTCCTGAGCCATGTGGTCGAGAGAGACAGGGAGGGGGAGAGAAAGGGAGGAGAGAAAGAGAGCCACTGCAGGCCCAAGCCCCTCCCATCTGCCCACCCCTGGCTCTGAACAGTAACAGGACATGACAATGGTTTCTGCTAGAGAGTCTTTATTATGACACTATGGGAAGAGAGCTGAGGAAGAGAGAATTCTGCTGGTATTCATGAATACTTTTACCTCTCTTTAAATCTTTCTTTTTCGCTCTCCATCTTTCTCCCTGTATGAACCCCAGGCGTTTTGTTTTGGAGGATAGCCTGGACTAAGCAAGATATCGACAGGAGTCAAAGAGTAAGGAGTCTGTGAATCAGAGCGCTGACACACCTATTAGCTAATCGTTTGTTAGTCACCAAGACAGCATCAGCCCATAGATGCACGTGAGCATCTAAACTCATCCGTTTAGATGTTGTTTTACCATCATGTAAGAAAGGGTTTTACAGGATCTACCTGAGCCACTTGGGACAGGCACCCCTCTTGACTCAAGAGAGCGGAGCCTTGCATCATCACCATCCTATTCCGGAGCCATGACCTCACTCCGGAGTGACATGCCTCAGCCCCTTAAAGGGTCCTCAACAACCGATCTAGGTTTAGGCGGCCATACCACCAATCACAACCCTTATGAAGAACCGAGAAGACAAAGTGACCCTGGTTCAGCATCTAGGCAGCTCCGCCTTACAGTGTAGGACTGTTGCCAGGGCTGCCGACATCGACCTGGAAGACGAGACGACCTACGAACTGTAACAGCGGAGAGAAACAGGGAATGGAGGCCATTTTATTAACAGAAAGAGGAGGAAGTGACAGATAGAAACTGCTTTGGAGGCGTTGTGTTTGGGGTGGCCTCCCAGTCGGCTCACGCCTCAGTACTTCCAGCCAGCGGAGCGCATTAGTCTTCAGGGCCTTGGATACGGTCGCTACAGTGACCAAGCATTATTAACCAACACAATAAGGCATGTGTTTCTGATGACATCATGCTTCTGTTCCCTTCTGGCTTGAACAAACTACTATGTCACGCTTTTATAGGTTGCATCGAAACCAAATTATTTTGGGGGGATTAGCTGATATATCAGCCTGGGAGGCCAGAATGCCTCAATGGCTACTTTCATTGTTTATTTTTAGGTTTTAGGAACCATTTTTGGGCCCCCTTAAGAATAGTGAACAAACGTGTGTGTGACTACCAGTACAGTCACTGTAAATTAGACCTGAAGAATCTGGAAATCTCTGGTGCTTAATGAGTCCAATTAGGAGTCCCTACATTGGTCAAGCTCTCTGTCACTCTTCCCCTCACAAATGCAAACCCCACCCCAGTCTCAATGAAGAGACCTGAAATGAGCACAGGTCAAAAACCAAAACGCCATCTATAAATCTAGAAGTGTTGAACAGGTGATCGTCATAATTAATTATGGCAGAGACACAGAACTCGGAATATTAACCATTAAATCAATTACAATTATCAGGCAGTTAGGAGAGAAAGTGGTTTAAGGTTTACCGTTAGAAAGATTAAAATGACACGTGTTCCTGGGTCCACTCAAACTGGTCAGAGAACCAAAACTCAGGGATGAGTCACTTCAACTTACGAATGTGTGTGGGTTTATATCAGTTATCACAAGCGCACGTAACGTAAAGGTTGTCACGAAACGTACAGTAATATGGCATCTGTTCCTGGGGCTACATAGAAACTTTCAAAACCCAGAACTCAGGAATACCAAGTCTAGTTTCTTAGACTTATATGTGTGTGTAATTATCAATAGCCCTAAGAACTTGAGTATGAAGTGAACTAGAGTAATGCCGTCGTAATCAATACTGAAGTAATACAACCCATTCCAATCCAGTAATACAATAAAATAATACAAGTGTATTACTGGTGGGGCTTAGATGCCCCTCATCGTCAAATACACAACAAGTCATTATACCAATCGCACTTCAATTTGTATGAACTCGTGGTTGTGATTGATAGAGCCATTGGTAGACTGATGGGGTACTACAAGGTTTTCTAAACATCATCCTGGTACACTGATGGGGTACTACAAGGTTTTCTAAACATCATCCTGGTAGACTGATGGGGTACTATAAGGTTTTCTAAACATCATCCTGGTACACTGATGGGGTGCTACAAGGTTTTCTAAACATCATCCTGGTAGACTGATGGGGTACTACAAGGTTTTCTAAACATCATCCTGGTACACTAAAGGGGTACTACAAGGTTTTCTAAACATCATCCTGGTACACTAAAGGGGTACTACAAGGTTTCCTAAACATCATCCTGGTAGACTGATGGGGTACTACAAGGCAGTTAGCTAGTTTGGGTCAGTTGAATGGATTCATGCCTTCCGTCATGGTAAATAAACAATGGCTTTTTGATTTGATGTACTGCTTCTATTGGGTATTTTTGTTTTAGAAGCTTCGGTAACTATTGAGATTTGTGGCTAACAGTCGTTATGTAAAACACATAGCGACTATTTTTAGAAATGGCTATTAAAAGTGTACTACAACACTGGAGCCTAACAGTGTTTGATAGGAATCTCTCTTCCAGGATGAAATAATGCTGAAGTTGTCCTGGCTAGTGTTTGAACATTGTTGTTCAGTGAACAGCAGTAATTACCCTATAACATACCTGAACCAGCTTGAACAGACATAACCTCCACTGTGCTATGTAAGCAATGTTAAGATGGCGGTAATATGAAGCAGACGCAGTTAAGATGTTTTCCGGAATTGTTCTGGAAGAACTGTCAGATCTTTTGAGCAGAAAGTAAAAACAAAATAAACATTCTGGCCAACTTCCCGGGTGCGTTGACTGTAAACAATATACACTTCGGCTTAAAGTTTCTCAGGCCTCGTGGTTCAGTTTCAGTGAGAAATATCCACAGGGAAAATCCAACAGTACCAAAGTCTGATTTTGTTCTCCAAAAACAGCCAGTCTAAAGCCTAACCCTTCCTAGGCGTGTCATCAGTAAGCACACAGGAGCCAAATCTATACGGTACAGCAGTTCCTGTTCAGCAACCCTTCACCAGAGCACCATGGGGTCAGAGTTCAATCACGTTTCTGATCACCTCAATGACTGTAGGCTGCAGAAACTGGGAAGCTGCTAAGACAAAGCCCATGAAAGCGGATTTCCAGCCCTTCTGTGATTCACAGTGGCCCGGCAGCAGCGTCATTTGTGTTGACTCATCTGTATCCAACAGAGAGGTATGGATCCTGGCTGAGGCACTGCTGGAATGAGGCACAGCTGGGATGAGGCACTGCTGAGGTGAGGCTTTGACTGTGGACAGCCTCACAGTGCATGTCGTGGACATACAGGAAGCCTCCTTGATTTCACTCATTGCACTGTGGCATTTGTAATCCCTCTAAGGACTACTGGGGCATGGTTTTTCCTTAGGTGTGTAAGCCTAATGAATCCAAGCAAACATTCCCCAGGAAACAGGTTACCCAGACGCAAGGTGACAGCTCTGGGTGGTGATCAGTAAGCACCTGTTTATTCATGCTTCCGGGTTAATGCTTGTTTTCAGCATATCTTTCCCACAGAAACGAACAGTTCCTTACTGCTTCAGTCCGCCTTGTATTCTTGTCTCTCATGACAACAACCCAGAAGCGGTTGGGCTTTAGGGTGCGCCAGAGAACAATGTATGGCGATCCTATAATTCCTAATTGTGTGGAACAATGTGACTGTTATCCAGGATCTCTATGCGGCACAGGCAGTCCTGGACACAGTCCTGGATTCATTCACTACCATGTCCTGTGGCCCCAACATTAATCACATCTGGATTCTACAATGACAATGCAAGGGCACCATAATTTGCTGTTCCTTGAATAAATTACATTTCTGTATGGCAAACATGGTTGTTACTAAAACTGTAGTCGCTCACTACAAAACAGCTTTTTGCTGTTTAAGCAAACTACTCAAAACAGAAAATCTTTTGTTCAATGTAAACTTCAATACCTGTGCATTGGATATGTGACTTACGATGTAGGTTGGCAATGCTGATATAGAAGTTGCTATAATTCAGTGGGAGAAGGTTCAGAATTGCTATCGTTTTACTACGACCTTCATGGAACCCTGGCTCTGCCAGGAGCAGCAGTTCTTTTGGAAAAAGGTATCAGGTTGAGTGGAGCCCCTGTCTCTAGTTCTCTGTCCTTGTATGTCCTCTCTCAACATTCCACTTTCTCACCACCCTATAACTCGTCTCTTCATCGTGATCTTCATTTCCTGTCCATTTCCTGTCCATTTCCTCTATCTCCTCTTTCTCTCCTGTCTCTCCCTCCTCTCACCTCTCTCTTTCCCTCCTCTCTCTCCCCCAGTATCTCCCTCCTGTCTCCACCCCCTCTCTCCACCCATCTCTCCCCTGTCTCTCTCCTGTCTCTCTCACCCCCTCCTTTCTCCCCCTCATCTCTCTCCCCGTCTCTCCCTCCTCTCTCTCTACCTATCTCTCCCTCCCCTCTCTCAACCCGTCTCTCCCTCCCTCCTGTCTCATTTTACCCCTCCCATCTCTCTCCTACCATGGTATTGGTAGAATTCTTCTCATCAAAGCCCTCAGGGACATTAACAGGGAAATGCATTGGGGTATCTAGTTACTGTACAAATACAATCATAAAGATAGATAGAATGATCTACGATCGCCTTTAACCTTGAGAGCTCTCTCCTTCTCAGTAATGTTTATTAAAGAAATGCTGAGACAGATGTTGTTTTCTCTGAACCATGCATCTGAGGTAGCCCATTTATAAAAATTGATTTACATTGTTTAAAATGTAATATTGTATTAACTTGGATGAACTGTACTTTAAGTCATTTTTTTCTTTCTTTATTATTTATTGGGATTTCCATTAGCTCCAACTGAAGCAGCAGTTACTGCACTTAGGAGCATGAAGAAATATAACAAAATACTGATATTTTCCACCTAAACTGGCGAATGTGTCACCATCCCTCAAACAAGAAATAGAAGCAGGCCTGTTGTTAAATGACGTTTAGGCACATCAATATGACGCCATCAAGCATTTATTGATGCTTGAGACTTCCTCTAGTTTTGACACTCGCGTAGACTCTGGAGCAACCTTCAACTTAAATAGACATAGGAGGGGAACCCCCGTCCTGCTTTGTACTGACCCAGCTGTAGATTCGCCACACCGGACCAGTTGAACTTACCAGTGTCTCAAAAATGCAGATAACATTTCACCAGAAATGCTTCACCATATCTTTACAAAATACTTTCCATTATGATTCGTTCATCTGAACCACTTATCCTGTCTTAGTTCTAGGGGTAAATCTACCTTAACCCACTCAATGGCCACATAATTTTCACAGAACGTTTTTATTCATTTAGGACTTGTTTGTTTTTAATGACCAATTCGTTACCAACCACAACTTTTTTTGAAGAGGCTCAGTGAGCTCACTTGCTCTGAGAGAAGTGTTAAGTTGGGAGTCATCAGCATACTACACCATTCTTGTTCTGAGAGAAGTGTTAAGTTGGGAGTCATCAGCATACTACACCATTCTTGCTCTGAGAGAAGTGTTAAGTTGGGAGCCATCAGCATACTACACCATTCTTGCTCTGAGAGAAGTGTTAAGTTGGGAGCCATCAGCATACTACACCATTCTTGTTCTGAGAGAAGTGTTAAGTTGGGAGTCATCAGCATACTACACCATTCTTGCTCTGAGAGAAGTGTTAAGTTGGGAGCCATCAGCATACTACACCATTCTTGCTCTGAGAGAAGTGTTAAGTTGGGAGTCATCAGCATACTACACCATTCTTGCTCTGAGAGAAGTGTTAAATTGGGAGTCATCAGCATACTACACCATTCTTGTTCTGAGAGAAGTGTTAAGTTGGGAGTCATCAGCATACTACACCATTCTTGATCTGAGAGAAGTGTTAAGTTGGAAGTTATCAGCATACTACACCATTCTTGTAACGGTCGAAGGCTGCTGCCCTGAGGGACACCACGTTTCGCAAGTCTGATATTCAAGAGGATTTTTCCAACAAACATTTAGGCTATGCTGTGCAAACCTAACAATATAGCTCCAACTATTATCCTATTATACATTTATTTTAGCCAGTTATCTGAGTTAGGATGTTGGGAGGTTTAGAGTATCTTTTGTTAATTGCCAAAATCTCTTGAGGCATACAACAGCAGCATCAACACCACCACTACATAAAACAGGATTCGGTCCTGAGTGGATGGTTGGGGTGCCAGAATATTCTACAAAATACTTTGTACAATGCAAACTGATGAGAAAGTATGGGAAAATATCATTCATTTACTTTATAACAAATGTCCTTAATAAAATGTAGCTGATTTTGGCTAGCAGGCCTGCCTGTTGTCCAGCCCTGGTATATACCCTTCTCAGCAGAGACAGACAGACTGAGGGAGGGATGGAGGAGAGAGGGAAATGAGGAAAGTGAATGTGTGGAGGGGAAATGGAGGAGACAGGAGTGGAGAGGGATGGAGGAGGAGGATAAGGAGGGGGTTGTCGAGAGGCACGATGGGGTTGGAGGAGGAGAGAGGGGGGTTGAGGAAAGGGAGGGGGTGGAGGAGGACAGGGAATGAGGGAGTGGCTCTTTTTGACATGGAGGCAAGGAGAACGCATGTGAGTCACAATCTCAAGTCTGATCTGAGAGATTCCTCTCTCACACAACTACATGTCACACAAACGTACAACCATACATACATGCGTTCATACACACCATGTCTTGGTTTGGCCAAACATAGACCTGCCATCCTGCTTTTCTCTGTATAGGATCATTTGACAGACACTGTTCAATAATTCATTAGCAAGAGATAATGGTAGCCAGTCAGTACATCCTCTCTGACACTGGAGCCATTTTGCAATGACTCTGATTGGAGACATAAGTTTACGGTTTTAGAGCAGACATTTAAAGATGAATTTATATACACAATGTAATGACCAGAAATAAACCAATATGATAGTCTATACTCAACTGACACTCTAATTACGTACTCAGAATTTTTATTTCATCATGCAAACATTTTCAACACTGTCAGCAATATCAACTTGTCTTTTCCAAGAATGGCCAGGGGTTCTCTTTAACCCAATCAATCAATCAATCACCCCTTCCTATAGGCC
This sequence comes from Novumbra hubbsi, assembly GCA_016801125.1. Classification (NCBI taxonomy): domain Eukaryota; kingdom Metazoa; phylum Chordata; class Actinopteri; order Esociformes; family Umbridae; genus Novumbra; species Novumbra hubbsi. The sequence goes on from JACXGK010006092.1 coordinate 21,719, forward strand.
ACAATCCATCTATCAGCATGCTACTGTGACAGATAACGTGATTAACCTAACCTTGTCAACCCAAACCAAGCTGTTCTGTTGGGACCAGCTTACAGATCCACATTTGCCTATCTGCGGGAACCATGTAAGAAAAGAACCATGTAAAAAAACATGATACAGCCCTAAAAAGAAAACAGGCCATATAACTAAATAGCATACAACGGTATGACACTGCAAAATGTCTTCATGTCTTCTTTTTTCAGCTGTAATGGGACACTTAATCTTAAAACATACAGCTGGCATGACCAAAACCTTCACCGATATTTACACGTCATATTCAAGTCTGAAGGTGTGCGTTGAAGATGAACACGCCCTATCAAGTCTGTTCACTGCCAAACTTAACTTCACATTCTACAACCGTAAAACCTGTTTGTTTGTTTTCTGTCTGCCTGAAGTAATAACAACAATTGAAAGCTTCTAACGGGACTTTACACACACCAACACACACATACACAGATGAAAGGACAATTCCCATCCCGTTGCGAACAGAGGAGTGGGGAAGGAAGCAGGTGGTGGAAGGTACAAAGGGGATTCCGGTAATGACTGGTGAATCTGACACCACACCTTCAAAACACATCATGTCCCATACAGGGTTGGATCCCAGACAAAACAGACACTGCAGCCCACACTGGAAATACAACAGGCTAGGCTAACAATAACATACAGCACCAGGCTGTAGCATACACACTGAAGACACGGCACACGAACCGGACTGATGATGAAATGTGGGTGGGGAGCCAGGCCCCATACTAGCCTGGTGATAATGAAGCTCATGGTGAACACAGACATCCTTCCTGGTCTGTGCGGCTGGGTTGGCTGCCGCCAGATGAATCCGGACAGTTGCTAAGCATGTAAAGGCAAGTCTGGGTCTGTGTTCGTAAAGCTTGTCAGCTTAGGAGGGCCATTAGGGTCCGTTTGGGACCAGAACAAACAGAGGGGCTCCTGTTCTTAGAGCGACACTCCTGCGACAAGGTGAACAAAAAGGATCCCGTGTCTGACGGAGGCCTAGTCAGAGCCATGATGGAGACACCCACCACACCCCGCGATGCAGAGCCTGGCCCGGGAAGCCTTTCTGCTCCCCCCTTTCAGGCTGGGATTGTGAAGCAGCAACGCGAAGGGGAAAGGGTCTGATGAAAGGCAAGCTGGGACCGAGGGTATTAACAAACTACGGCTCACTGGGAGTTTTGATTCGTCATGCTAAAACACACAGGCACACACACACACACACACACACTATTAGAGCTGCGGACATGGAAAAGATGGGGAACAACATCACATGCATCCTAGAGATGGCCAAATCCTACATCCTTGAGCTGGTCAAAGTACGTGATGCTCTGGCTAACAATCCATCCCGGCTGGGCTAGGTCTGGGACCGGGGGGTGTTGATGTATGCGGCAGACACCCCCCCAGCTCTGCAGGCCAGGCCCCTTTAACAAAGCAAAGGGGCTCCCTCTCCTCCGATGCCTCCACCGCTCTAACGGCGTTAGCATCACACAGCCCATTAAATCAACCAGTTGGGGAGGATTACACACACACACACAAACACACACCAAACACACCAACGCCAAAAGGACAAGACCAAAAACCCACACCTACCTACCATCGTCCTCTTCTTACTCCACCCGCGCGCTTCCTGAGTGTTGTTGGATACGACGGTGCAGCGTGAGCGGAGGGAGAGGGAGGTGCCTGACGCGACCCGCTGCGTGGCTGCCGCTCGATGCCTGCCAGTTCCACGGCGCCCCCCGGCAGCGGACGGTCGACGGTGACGCGGCGCCTTTCAGGAGAACGGCCCAGCCAGTTGCCTTGGAAACTAAGATGTGATGGAGTGGCGGTGCCGCGCGACGATTGGTCCAGGCGGTGTGGTGCTCACGCTCCTCTCCTCCCCGGAGAGGCTCCCTGGCTGGGAGTGGGAGGGGCTATGCAGGAGAGAAACAGAGCAGGTTGAACAGTGGAAGTGATCTCACGGCCCAAAACAAACAGATTATGGATTGATTTATCAAACTGACTCAATGAAATGTTTTGCTTTATTTTAATAATTTTCAATGTTCCAGTTGAATTGTTTATGGAGCTGTTATCGCAAATAATTCGATACTAAAATCGTTTAAATACAATTGAACACAAAACTTCAGACTCATAGACCTAAAAACAAACAAATATGGCTGCTGTACAGGTCTTGCAAAACAGACCCAAGAAGATAGTTATTTCATGGAATTAATAAGAACCAAATAACAAACATAAGTGCTTAATTTGGATATTCAATGAATGGGTCAATGAAAACCATTGTTCCCTGGAAAATGGTTCTGAACATGCCTTAAAATCTTCTACATTTCATTATGTTACAACATGAACCAACATATATTTAAAAAATGTTTTAATGTGTTTGGGGCCCCCTCTCCTCTTGCGGCCATAGGCTCGCTAGCAAAGGGGGCTGCCTAGCTGTTGGGGGAACTTAGCAACCGTTTATGTTGCTTATGCCTAAAACTGGACCTGCTAATGGTTTGATGTGTAGTGTTTCCTTACTCCAAACATGCATAGTATTTAGCACCTGGCATTAAAACCAAAAAGCTCTATTTTGTAGCTCTATTTTACGACACACCATACGTAACCGTTTCACTTTTACCACCACATGTGGGTCTCAAATCAGCAAACCTCCGAACACAAAGACCAGCCAAGAGTCACTACCATCCCTCTCAAGAAGCCACGATGTTTGCAGAGCATAGAAAACAACTACCTTAATGTCTCAAAGCAAGCACCGTAACTTGAAATGCTACTTGCGTCGACCGAGGCTAACTGACTTGCCATTTCAAACCCGTTACAAATACATTCTTTCACTTCATCTGAAATAAAATACTAGTCGAGATTTGATGCGTGGTTTTCCACCATGGATTTCTATTTGCCACACATATATAGGCCGCTTATGAAGCACACGGCATATTGTTGAGAGCAAATGTATATTGTAATTTCTAAATTAAATGCTAATCGGTAAACAAATCTTCAAAACGTCATCAAATTGTTTGTTTTAAAATCCAAAATGTTGACGTACAAAACAGGAGGTAGGTACATAGAGAATAGGGACGTGCAAAACATGATAAACAGTAACAATAATTACACAGGGCACTTATCTCTTTGTAGTATTACATTTTTGGAGCAGTTTAACTGCATATACATCTATTCTAAAATTAGCTTCAAGCTATTCAACTCAGGTCCCATAGTGACGCAATACCAGGCCAATACACCAGATGGCATTCACATGCTATTGCCAAAGAATGTCTAAGAGGACAAATGCAGAGAAGCTTCTGTCTGGTCGTTCATTCTTTATGCATAATGTAGTTTGCTTTGAAAAATTAATGTTAATGAAGAGTAACACGCAACTGGAACGTCTTGACAATGTTAACTTTCCGTGTTCCCCCATCTCTAACGGCTCTCACGAGTGTTTTTATCTACTATTGATCTGGATAACAAAAATGTGCTTAAAACCCAGTTCACAAGACATGCATGTGTACAACGGTAAACGGTTATTTACATATTAATAATAAAGTATATATAGATAACGACTCGATGTGGTTTATACCCAGTTATGGCACTTCATATGTGAATCGTTTTTTGTTGATAATACCTGTAATGAATCCATTCAGCAAACTGTTGCCCGTAACCTGCATTTGCATGGCTAAATAACATTTTAAAAACGTGTACCGACTGCGAAGTGAAAGTAACCATAATGGATGTTTATCAAATTCAGGTAGTAGTGGGAAGAGTAATGCACTGTATTTCTGGCGAATTCTCCATATACATTCAGACAATCAGTGAACACAGCCAATTCATTAAGACCAACCAATAAGCTCACAAACGCATGTTACATAATTATACCACGAGAAGCACTTTCCCGGAACACCAAGGTACAGTTAAACATGAACTGTTGCTAAACGTATTTGGACGCTTTAGCAGCAGTATACCATACGCCTGCAACTGTCAACTGATATAAAAAAAATACATTTTGAAGGTTATGATATAACACTTATATTCCAATTACCACTAGCAGAAGAAAATATCAGTAAAACATGAGACCGAACTTCGACGTGAATACGTATGAAAATGACTTTTCTTTTACAGTGTTATGTTTACAAACAAAGGCAGCAAAGGAGATTCTATTGATATTTTGTCAATTCTATTGTAACAGCTATGACAAATCAGACTTGTTTCCCCAGCAGATGTCGCACTTGCATCACTTCCCATCTGAGGGGACTTCTATGACTGTATCTTTAAATTAGGCAACTGAGTTCGACTCGAAGGACTACTGCAGACCCTGCATTGTTTGAAGTGTTTTTTAGCACTAAGAATGACAGATCCCCGTCCAAACACATGACATGTTGCTTTACATTGCTATCACGCATGATCTTGATATTCCACCTTTTCAGGTCTGTAAAGTCTCAAGACACCCAATCCAGTTGTATTCAAGGCTTTATAATAAACCTAAAACCACATTACACCATTACAAGAAAATACCTAAAAAAGTAAGCCAAACTTTAGTTTTTCTGTCAAAATCATTTATTTACTATAATACATTGCAGATGATGTTAAAATTGTAAGTTTGTACACCGGCTTAAAAGGAGGCAGATAATACGAGCAAAATATGGTTGCATTTTATTGAAATTACACTAAGGTATATTCTACCTCTAGCAGCTGCTGCAATCTTCTTCCCTCATCTCTCACCCAACAACCCTAATCCCAGTGTATATACAGGTTTATGATAACAAGCTGAAATAGCACCCTTAAGACTAAACAGGGCACTTCTTTTGACCAGGGTCTACTGGGCTGTGGTGGACAGCAGAGCACGATGTAGGCAAAAGGGTGCCATTTCAGTCACAGGCTTGAAAGTCATATAGAAAGCTTTCCTTTTTGTCAATCAGTTCCAACACCCTTTATTTCCCCAGTCCTTTATTCTTCTGCCCTCCAATCCAACAAGACTTACTATCTTCCGTTCCAGAACCTTCTAAGCAGCATCTTTTACTTACAGCAAAACAAACTTCAGTACCATCTACAAAGAAGCAATGTGTCTTTATTCATAAGATTAAAGGAATTAAGTACAGTCAATTAATCTAACCCAGCATTTTAGTACATCATACCATATCTGGTTATAGTAGGTATTACAAGATTATACAGAATGTCAGTACCCAATGGTATTTTTGCTATATCAGCAATCTGCTGATAAATAATATTCTTATATATATATTTTTTCCCCCTCAATTTAAGGGAAACAATTAAACATATAACCAAAATTTGATATTAAGAGTTGACATCTTGCATGACAAACAAAACAAATGGGAATGTGACCCCCTTTGAATCTGCCTCAACAAAGTTACATAAAACAAAGATGATATGAAATGAATGTGGTTAATCTTGAGTTGCAAGTTCAGTCGTTTTTTTTTTTTCCTTTTAAATCTTTCATCATCATTTGCAGTGGCAAAAAAAGACATGCAAATTGAGTTCCACAGAGAACAAGAAAGGCCTCCCATCGGGTGAGCAGCACCGCCACAGAGACTAAAAACAAGGTAGAAAACAGGTGGAACCAGAGAGAACGCAGGCGGCGTGTACGTTCCAGGGGTAACGCAGAGATGTGCCATTAGTGTTTTAGTAGTGGGACGCTCCCTTCGAAAGCTTCAGGAATTGCATGAGTTCTGCTCCGACAGGAGATGTCAGGTCTGTTGGTCTGTTCCTGGTCCAGTGCTGCACCGACACCGCCCTCTTCCACAGGGTCCCTAACCCTCCCAAACAGTGCGAGGCGTTGGGAGCAAAGAGACTATGAACACACAAGCACCATCCTGACAGATGTCCCGGCCGTTCTGTCCCTCCAAACTTTTCCATAAAAACACACATCATACTGGTGTAAAAGCCAACTGACGATCCGTTATCATCATGGTCAAATCCTAATCAAATGAAGTAGCAGAAGAACATCTACCTCGGTAGAAGCATAAGAGAAACCGTGCGTCATGTCATGTCATGTAATGTCATGTAATGCAATTTCATGTAATGTCACGTTTACTCAAATGAATGAGGATTTTTTTTTTTGACAGACAGTCTTTGATTTTTTTACATTTTTGTTTACAAATAAACCAAAAACAACTATTATAAATATATTTTCCTTATATTTTGCAAGGTGTTGTAGAGTTTAGCAAATCAATTTCACATGCCCCCTGCCCCATCCAGGAGACACGACGTGTCCTTAAGGGTGGGAGTCCATCCCCAATGTCGCTTCTGTCCCAAACTGGGTGCAGGTAGATCACGTGTACGTCCTTTTTCTATATTCTCTTTTTATTCCTGGGAAAGGGGGGAGGGGAGGGTGTCAAACTCAACAAAATCAGTCGCCCCCGAATCCATTCAGGCGCCCAGAACGAGGAGCGGGGACCTAAGCGGAAACGGTATAGGTGTGGTTCGGTGGTCGCAGGGAGCCACGCAACACGCCGACCCACCAAGGCTCCACCATCTAGATGAGCTGGTCGGGCTGCAGGGACATGTGCTGGATCTGCTGGGGCTGGAGAGGAGGGGGCAGCTGCAGGGGAAGGAGGGCCTCCACCATGCTGTGACAGTGGTGGGGAGGGGGGGTGCTCTCCGTGCTGGAGCTCTCCTGGATGTCGCCGGCGTAGAAGAAGTACAGGCTCTGCTGGATGAAGGACTCGATGACGGACTGGTTGAGCTTGGTGGTGGAGAGGGTGTCCTTGTTCTCGAAGTCGGGACGCATCAGCGTGGGCCAGAAGCAGATGGACAGGTTGTCTGCCGTCATCAGGGTGGTCTTGCTCTGCTGGCTCACCCTGTGATTACAGGACAGTGGGAGATGTTATGCTTGGGTGGCTCCTCCAATCATTAATTCCACATTCTACCCAATGGAGAGAATGTGTCCGACTGCATGACATGGTTGGTTCAACGGTTACAGGGTTAATGTAACAGTGTCTGCTTTTGCATCACTTACTTCAGACACGCTTTAGATTCCCGACTGTATTCCTCAAGGAAGGCAGCCTGGGACTATTTGTGAGCAATTTAGTTTGACGCCGGTGACTGTTACCTGTTCAGGTGAGTGATGACGTATTTAAAGACCTCGTAGTTCACAGGAGGGAACTTCCTCACGATTTCTTTCAGCACTTGGAGTCTTTCTATGTGGTCCACGATTTCTGAGAGAAAAACACAGTTAGCTTGTTACTAATGCCTTCCTGTGGGAGAAGTATAAAAGGAATAAAAGGAAAGGCTGCCAATGACGCCCACACAACAAACCCACTGAAACACTAGGGGCTATCTGCTTTAAGCCGTTACACGCCAGCCTGTCCAACTGTACTGGCCTTTAGCTGCCTCTATTATTACGCCTTAATAATAGGCCACTGGTCTAGGATGAGCAATAGACCAACCTCCTTGTGGGCTTATGAAGGATGAAGGAACAGGGGATGAGGGCATTGGGGTGAGGGGGATTGGTGTGAAGGATGACACTGGATGATGACGGAGGGGCTGCGATATCGGGGTAGGGGGATGATGTGGATGATGACATGAATGACGACACTGGGGTGGGGAGGTGATGTGGATGACACTGGGGTGAGGGAACATGATTGGATGACATCACTGGAATGTAATTGTTTTTTGCTTGGTCTTTGTCAACATGGTTCTACATGTCGATTACCTTAGATAAAAAACAAATAGAACCTTTGTGAGTGTTCAATAAATAATCAAAACAACATTTTGAAGCCCAAAAAGTGTTCTTTTGAGAAGTGCTCATTAGGTAAAAGCAGGCGGCGTTAACTGGGCTCAGAAGGGATGCTACCTTGACACACATGCCTCAGTGCCTGGCGTCAGTTTGTCCGGTACCAAAAACACTATTGTCAGAACGCCACCAGAGGAAGTATGTGTGCTTGGTGTCCCAGAGCAGATCAACAACGCTAGCCCGGAATGACACGGCGTCCAAAACCGAACCCTCTCCTACACAGGCCCGGGGACCGACGGGGTGCCCTAGGAGAAAGGGGGCCATTGGTGACACGCTCTGAGACTTGGAGGTCCTCCAAACCCCTCCACAGCATGCTGCTTGCACAATCCTATCTGCAGTACTGCTCCAAGCCCTGAGAGAGGATCCAGATCCCTCAGAAGGAGGGAGGGAGAAGGCCTATTTCTGGGACGGTAATCTGCAGCAGCAAGCCCGTGTGCTGGCCAGGGTGGGTTCAGCAGCGATCAGTAATACATTACTGCAGGCCCAGGATTAGTTGGTTCCAGCTAGCAGAATATATCACACAGCTGCTTCCCAAATGAACCCCTCCTTCATACAGCACACCAGGTTCTGCTCAGAAGGAGTGCACTACTCAGGGAACAGGGTGTCGTTTGGCAGGCGAGCAGACAGCCAGGCGAGAAGGGGGGGGGTGATAATGCAGATGCATGAACATCATTTGGCATCCTTGGGCGTCTTTCGGGAGGACAGCTGTGAACGGAGTGTGATGAGACTTCTAACCGGGTTTGGAATATGAACGGGTTCTTAGGAGCAGAGAGGACGGGGGGGGGGGGGGGGGGGG
>JACXGK010006093.1:0-30134 GCA_016801125.1 Novumbra hubbsi
ACAAAGCCGTATGTAAGCCTTCTTCGTCCAATGTTTGCTGCCTCAGTACTGATGTCAATGTGGTCCTCACCTGACGTATCATTCGCTCCCACACGCCTCCGTGATGGGATCCAGCAGGAGGGTTGAACACCCATTTTATGCCATCAGACAGCAAGTTGTCTTGAATCTTTGCGTTGTCCAATTCTTTTAGAGCCCTTTTTATCTCACGTTCAGAGCCAACATAGTTTGTGCCATTATCAGACCTGATTTCCTTCACCTGGCCCCTCCGGCAGATGAATCTGCGAATCGCGTTAATACACAAATCTGTGTCTAGTGATGAAGCTACTTCTAGGTGAATGGCGCGGCTTGCAAGACATGTGAAAATAACACTGTATCTTTTGATGTTGGAGCGGCCACGCTTCACCTCAATGGGTCCAAAGTATCTTACCTACGTACGTGAATGGCGGTAGTTCGGGTGATACACGGCTACTTGGGAGGTCAGCCATCTTCTGTTCTCCCACTCTGGCTCTTTGTCGACAGCAGAAGCTACATTTGTTTATGATCTTTCTTGTTGCAGAGTTGGCATGCACAATCCAGTACCTCTGTCCTAACTTGGAGAGCATATGACTCAGTCCACTGTGTCCAAGCTGCTCATGTATGTTCCTTAAGATGAGTGTGGAGAGGTGGCTGCCTTTTCCCAGAATAATGGGATGTTTGACATCCTCTGGCATTGCAGCCCTCCTCAACCTCCCTCCAACTCTCAATAATCCATCCTGCATGACGGGATCAAGTCTAAAGATGGTGCTAGTTCTTTTAACTTGTGCACCTTTGTCCAGAGCGGCTATTTCTTGAGGGAAGCAGTGCCGTTGGCTATAATGGCTTCCTCAGCTTGTGCCATGTCCTCCACGGATAAGCTCTGCCCTCCCAAGGCTGCTCTGAATTCTTTCATGTGTTTGTTTATGGTCAGCTTGTCTTTCAATTGAGCTGCTTCCTTTCTCTTCTGACTTGTTTTAGAACATGTCTGATTTTAAGAAACCAGGCTACAGCTCTCTTCAAACGTCTCCAATCTGAGAAGTAACCCAGCAGTGTAGCTGTTGGATCCTGTAGTTCCTCTGCTGTTATATAGTTAGCAGTAGTGTTCTTGACCTCTGGGTCATCCGAGGAAATGTCTTTAATGTCCTTTTGTAATCTAGGCCATTTAGCCTCATTCTCTAACAGGAACTCTGGGCCTGTTATCCACCGCTTTGACCGAAGAAACGCTTCTGCACTCATCCCTCTAGAAGCATCATCTGCTGGGTTGAGCTTTCATGTTACATGTCGCCATTGAGCAGGTCTGGATCGTTCTCGAATAACTGATATTCTGTTTGCGACGAATGTGTGGAATCTTCTTGATTCATTTGAAATGTAGCACAACACAGACGTACTGTCCGTCCAGAATGCAGACTGCTCCAACTCGATGTCAAGCTCATCTCTCAGCATTGAATCCATCCTCACAGCTAGAACAGCCGCTGCCAACTCCAGCCTGGGAATGGTCATTTGCTTGGGTGGTGCCACACGGGCCTTTCCCATGATGAACGCTACATGATGGTATGCTTATTTATAGAGGGAAAACCAGCTGAGACCACAGTCTCATTTACAGTGGCGCCCTGTGTTAAAATAAAAATGAAACAAAATATATATTTTACAATACATATCACGGCGCCTCCTGGCACTTCGTTTCTATGTCGAGGTGACAAGCATGCCGTATGCAATACTGTCATCAGCAAAGTAAAAATTACATTTTCTAACAGAGTTCAAAATAATTCATATATATATATATATATATATATATACACAGTGGGGCAAAAAAGTATTTAGTCAGCCACCAATTGTGCAATTTCTCCCACTGATAAAGATGAAAGAGGCTTTCATCATATGTACACTTGACAGACAAAATGTGAAACAAAAATCCAGAAAAAAAATCCAGAAATCTTGCTTGTTTGTAGGTGACCAAAATACTTTTTTTCCACCATAATTTGCAAATACATTTACTAAAAATTCTACAATGTGATTTTCTGGATTTTTTTTTATTTTGTCTGTTATAGTTGAAGTGTACCTATGATGAAAATTACAGGCCTCTCTCATCTTTTTCAGTGGGAGAACTTGCACAATTGGTGGCTGACTAAATACTTTTTTGCCCCACTGTATATACTAAAAGGTAAAGGGCCCAAAATTGAACCCTGATGAACTCTTTGATGACTGGCAATTAATTTAGATTCATAGCCATCAATCACAACAGCCTGCATCCTATCAATAATGGTTCACAGTTCTGCATTTCTGTCATGCATGTGTACACTCACATGTACAATCAGACATACACACTCATCATACCGTATGAATTACACGGCACTCTAGGCACATTCATAGACTCACTCTCCACTGTTCTTTGCAGTACCTGTCCAACAGGTAGACATACAAACAAACACACACACAGACACGTGTCTATGCCAAATGAAGGAACCTGTCAACTCCTAATCACAGTGTCAACAAAGGACTAAACCTGTTATGCTATACCCATGCACAGGGAAGAGCTGAGGTCTGGTTTGACAAGAATTACATTGAGTCTACTTTCACTTAATGCTGATGGAAAAACAACGGGTTGGGGGGGTCATCACAACAGCGCTGGGGGCAGAGTGATGACCTCATGGAAGCACTTTGTACCGCCAACCCGTATAAGATGGTAGTCTACACAGACATAAGTGGGACAATGACAATAAAGGTTTTTATATGTGCTTGCTTGTTAATAACAATGTTAATGACAGCGTTCATGTATGTTCATGACAGTGTTCATGTGTGTATATGACATTGTTATGTGAGTTAATGACAGTTTTGATGTGTGTTAATGACTGTGTTCATGTGTGTTAATGACAGTGTTAACATGTGTTATTGACAGCGTTCATGTGTGTAATTGACATTGTTATGTATGTTCATGTTCGTGTGTTCATGGTTGTATATTACATTGTTACGTGTGTTAATGACAGTGATGAAATGTGTTAGGGACAGTGTTAACTGAAGTTATTGACAGTGATATCATGTGATAATGACGTTGTTAACCCAAGTGAATGACCATGTTAATGGTGTTAATGACAGTGTTAACACATGGTAATTATAGTGTTAAAACATTTTAATGACAGTGTTCTCACAAGGTAATTATGGTGTTAATGAACATGCGTTCCAACATCCCACGGCACAAACATTCACACAATTGCATTTTGGATTTGGAGCAGTGCATTTTATCAATGAAACATTAATCTTTGCCTCCTAGAGGCATTATTACAATCATAAACTGTATTCATTATCACCTGACATTATGTGTGGTGGCATTTCAGCATGAGAAAACAGGAAGTAATTCCTACCCAGCCCATGCATATAAAATCTGTGTCACAATTGATTGAATCTATAATAATTTGTTCTTTGCATTTCCATTTTACTCATTTAGCAGAGCCGCGTAGACAATATCTGTTTGTTATGAGCTTGATTATGTTATGGCCAAGGGCTAGACGTGTACTGCGTAATGGTAGTGAAAACTAGTGTGTGATATTTATTATAAAGTTATAGTCTGGCATAGATCAGACACATTACTGAGTAGCTTTGGGTTAGAGTTAACGGTTTCAGCCAGGAACAGTATAGGCTCAGCACAAGAAATAGAAGCTCAAGAACGGCTAATCTAGTCTGTCCTGCATCCTGTGTTTTAACCCCATCTGTAATGCTGTCATCATATATGGCTTAAAGGTCACCCCACATCATTACATTTTCCTATGTTGGAGGGGACATTTTGCTATTCCAAGGAAGTGATACAGACTGGTTAACATATTTTAAGGGGAAAATAGCAAAATAACTCGACGAGTTCTAACCCAGACTTGGCTTCTGAATTGTATCCAACCCCTCCAAACTGAAGAGGTGTTTTGAGCTGCAACTGTGAGTCATTAGGACGGAACGTCCACTAAGGGGTTTTGATCTAGCAACCTTTCGTGGGCTACCTGCTGCCCTAAGCAATGTGTGTTGTCTTGCCTGACACAATAGAGAAGGTTCAAAGAGAAACATGCATACACACACACACAATACCCCGCTATACCATTTATAGGCATTGCTTCTTCTCTGGTGGTCTAGAATGATTATATGATTTTTTTTCAATAATTTCCAACCAGTTGTATCCAGCTCATTTTGAATGGGTTTTGTTTATCTTCTTACACTCAACCAGTTAGCTATGGTTTTTTGGGTGAGCGTTGGGATCAACGTTTGTTTTTTGACACTGTGCTAACCACAACACATACACACACACACATTCGTACTTTTTTTATCTTTTGTCTCTTCCTCATTCAATGCAGTCTTTTTGCGTGAGTGACGATGGCATTATCCTTTTAGAAGCCACATTCATGAATTAATGAACACAAGCACCCAGATTAAATGTATTTTTTCAAGTTATTGAAATATGCAATGGACTACTGTTAATTTACATACTTCACATGTATTTCTATGCTAAACAGAGGAAGCCCAGTTAGGGATGGATGAAAGGTTCACTTGATTAGGCATTTATTTTATTAATCTATTTTGTTTGTTGTTAGAATCTACCCTTGCTTTTCTGTGCCAAATTGGTGTCACAACATTGTTTGATCTTACTCACAATGCAACACGCAAATAAAACAGCCTATGCTTATATTTCGTAAAAGCCTATTGTAACACCAAAACATAGTTGTAGAAAGTCTTTAATGTACAAATTATAGTGGCAGCCCTGGTTGACTGTTCTGGAATCTATGATTTCTGCTATAGTCAAATTTTAGTTTGCTTGTTTGATGCCATAGCTTATGTTTAGTCCTCAGAGAAGAGCTTTAGTTATACTGCGAACCTGTCAAATTGTTCTGCTGAGATAGAGGCATGTAACTGCAGGGCGTTTTATGTGTCCTGGTAGGATGGCAAGAATCTCCATCTGACTCTTCGGTGGTTATTATTATGCTTTATAGAACGGCAATGCAGTTACACCCTCAAGGTCTTCAGCCTCGTGTCTGAATGCAGTTTGGTGTTGTTGTATCTTGCTGTTTTTTTATTGCCTTTGTGTGTTTTTATGTGTACATTGACTGCCTATATCCTGGTGTTAAATGACCCTCTCTAACTTCCTTTCTAAATATAAATTCATGAAGACTCCCAAAATTGATGCTTTTTTGGTATTTCTTTTAAACAGCAGACATGCATGCGTGAGCAAATAAAAAGCTTTTTTCTTTCTTTCATTGTTTTATCAAGTTAGGGCACATTGACAAAAAAAACTGTACTATGGTGGTAAAAAAATCCCCAATGACAGCCAGGAACAAGCTTATTAAAATAAATAAAGGAGGCCAAAATCAATGCTCTAGCGGGAGGACATTATAAATACCCTCCTCTGCAGCTAATTTTGTTTTAGTGTCAGGAAACACCATTGTGTAACTAGCCGAAACAGCTTAGCTCTTGGGATATTGACAGACATATTTCAAAAGGCTACATTTGTATTGAAGTAGGAATAGATTGAAATGCTAAATGTAATTGAAAAAGAGATTTATAAACACTTCCTTGGGGATCAATAATAAAGAACACTTCCTGAGATTACAGCAGAGTGGTCGATTTTGGTTTTGAACTTCCAATTTTGTAATGTCCAAACCTCAATTATGGCATTGCCTTATTGCAGACACTCCAATTTTTTTAGGGTATACGAGATGTCCTTTGGTGCATGTCTTTCAATGCCACTTGAAATCCTGGCTGCTATGACACAGCTGTACTGCGAGGTAGTCATTTAGACAGGTGCTCCAGTCTGGACCATTCACAGAGTGTACTGTGTGTGTGTGTGTGTGTGTGTGTGAGTCTATTCAGTGCCATTCAACAGAGCCCCCAGGGAAGGACAAAGCTTTTTGGCTATACATTATTAATCACCTGCAGCTCAATTAAGTTTTCTCCTCTTATTTATTTATATTCAATTTCCCCAGTTTGTTTATCTGTTACACTCATCATTCTCCACTTCCCGTACCTTCCTTTCTCGTTCACTCTCTTTCTCTCACATTGCCTCTGCTGCTCCTGTCTCCCAGGGAAGGTAGTAAAGTATGCTTTACTTTAGATACAGGAGCTGCAGAGAATGCAATGAATGTATACTGTACTTGCATGAAAAATCTGATGCTAATGTCTGGCATTTATTTTCATTCAAAACCAAAGGTTTTGAACCCAAAACATTACTGATTAATGGGCTGGGGTCTTACCCTGAATACCACCACTGACTAAAATGTTGCTAGATCAAATCCACTAGGCACAAACTTAGAAAAAGGAAGAATGTTATTTTCTTGAGCAAGTTCATCATAATTGCTCATGAATCGCTAAATACCTAAAACATACAAAAGTATATAATGACTAGTTGCTGCATCAACTAAAGTCATTGGGGATAAACAGACAAGTTCCTGATAAAGTGTGTTGGGAATTCCCTTCCGTTAAGGGTAGTGGTCACATGACACAACTGTGCGGAAGCACTTACTGTAAACGTTCAGCAAAAACATACGATTCTTTTTCTTGATCATACTGTTACCACAGGCATTTATTTGCATAGTTGCAAATGATGATCTGTAGTGTATTCAATGTTTTTAAATGCTTCTAAAATAATGTATTTTATCTTTAACTTTTCATACTTTATTTGCTATAGCGAATCCCCTGCCCCAAAAAAAGAAAATACACGTAATCATATTTTTTTTTATTATTTTCCTGTGGTTTGAAATATCATGGAAGAAGAATGAAGAAAAAGAAGTGTACTATGCTGGTCGTTTACATGAGAAATCCGACAGTTATTTCTTAACCCATATTTTCATCCAGAAAATATTGCTCCAACACTCATTATGTTTTATCGATCCTACAACCACAGGAGTCAGGCCCAGACAGTAGCGTTACTTAGTCATAAGGCAGATGGCCAGTTTGTATTGATGTTCATTGACTTTTTATATTCCTCTGGAGTCACTGTACGCATACAGGAGCCCTCGCATTAATTATTAATCAATACCGAATACTATATTCAAACTATATTCATGGTTACAGTGTGACATATCACACACCCTGGATAATATTGATCAGTGTGAATGTATGCTGTCGGTATCTGTTGTTAATGCTGTCATGAGGAACATGCACTACAATCTAGCTGCATGGGGCTGTAGCCCTGGGCGGAGTTTGGCTTTAATTGTCTCTGTTTTTATTGCTGTGAGATGTTTTGCTGTTTGCTGAGTCTGCAATGGATATTTCTCTGTGATGTTGCGCTGAAACTGAAACAACAGTGTGCTATGGGGCCTTGCCCCACCTGGCTTTGGTGTCTCTCGAATAAGGCTACTTTATAACCTCATTCAAGATCAGTCTGTGTTGTTTTGATTGATTTGATGTGCTGTGAATGGTTTGATTTGCAGTGTTTGGAAAGTCTCATTAATGTTAGATTGGTTTTTCTTCCATTTCAGTTCAAAGGAAAAGGAGGCCAGAAAGACCAGGTACTTTGTTTCATTGTTAAAATTAAACAGAGCTTTAATTGTAAAGACAAAAACACATTATTATTATTTAATTCATGGGAAAAACAATACTTTTGTTCATTGTGTTGAAATACTATCACCGGAACTTTGACTGGATAAATTGCCTTCTGGAAATTCACGCAATAATGACAGTAGAACACCAAGTCAATCATATCTCAGAGATATCAATCTGACCAGTGAGAATGTATAAGGGATTGTGAATCATTGTCACCTCTTTTGGTGAAATGAAACAGGTGCACTGCAGAGGCAACACCAAACCAAAAAGGGCATGGTTTTCAAGGTGGTGACAACCGATAATTGCCCACTCCTTAATGTTGTCCCACTTCCTCTACCAAGTTGGAATAGCCTGTGATTTCAAATGTTTACTTTGATTTCCGGACCCAGTTTGAACCCAGCCCTCAATCAGTTGGAGATTTTGGTTCACAGTGACCATTGTTACGTCATTTTGTTGTAAAAGAATTACACAATGTGCAGTAAATTAATTAATATATCTCCTTCATCGAGATGTCTGATTTATGTGTTTTTTTGGAGCAGTGTATATTTGTTCAGATATAGTTTCTCTGTACTTATATCTGTTCTTTTTACATCTCATCACACACATTTCACTGGTCTGCCTACTCACTGACCTTTCAAATTCTCACACATCCCAGTCTACACAAAGTAAAGTCACTGGGTCGCTGATTAAATGACAACAGCTGAAATGCAAAAGGCTCTCACACATTTCTCTGGCTTGGAAACAGGAGGTCTGTGAATCAATCGTTTTGTCACAATCTGCTTTTACCGTGTCCTTGGCCCAAGAGAGAAGAGTCGGGAAGCAGGAGGTGCTGGATTTGTTTCTTTCGCATTGTTCAAGTTTTTCTTAGAGTTTCTCAAATGTCTCTTTGTTGTATCTGTTGAAGTAGACATCCTGCTTCCTGTCTGTCTACTGCCTTTCCATTGCTTCCATCGTGTTCCCGCAGTCTGAGATGAAACCGTGATCCCCTACAGATCTCTGACTGACACACACCAGACTGTCCCCTTTAATCCTCCCACATCTTTCAATGGCAGCGCTCCGGTCTAGAAGAGCGAGAGATTAAATGCTTATACAACCGACGCACTGTGCGCGTGCGTGAGCATGTTGGCAGACCAATATATGCTGTGCGTGTGCTCCTATGCCATGCGTGGCTACGCTATCATATTGTTTAATCATCAGTGATCCCCCCAACCCCAGAGCAGCTCTTCCCTCTCTCACTCCTGTGTCTCCCTGCATTCACACCTGTATACCTTCACATTACCTAGCGCCTATCTGGATTCAAGAGCGCCTATTAGCCAGGCTCCACATGGAATAGCGTGAATGGTCACAGGTTAAGATTATTCTGTTGAATGACAAGAATGTCCTCCTGAGCTGGTTTCGGACCCTTGCATATGGTATGTATCAACCACTTTCTTCTGGTAGATTGCTATGAGCGGCTGAATTATGTGTTAACCTGACCTGAGGGTTTTATAAAAAAAAATATTGAGTAGATTGGGGTATCTGAGATATTAAACTAGACGTATTCTTTAACATGTTAATGAATAACAAACAGATAATGAAAGATACACCTATTAATTTTATTAATCAGGGAAAACTGTGAACTCAAACCTTGATATTGTTGTTGAAAAGTTCAACACTCTTATTTAGGGCCAAATCTTTAACTGCTTAAACCCAAATTACGGTCTTAATCCGACTGTTTGAAAGTGTTCTTGCCTATATGTTGGCATGCATAGTGATGTGTAATTGTTATTAGAGTCCAGTCTGAGTAAGGATATTCAACAATTACCGAGGAACATTTGATCACTTTCAAATGAATGTTGATTATTGAGACTAGCTAATTCAAATGAAACAGTGATTATCTTATTTTTGTAGCAGAAGATAAATTAACCAACCAACGTAAATGCAAAACCATGTGTATTGAAACAAACAGAGTATACTCACAAATATGATAATGATTGCTGTGATTTTGAGGAAAACATACATACCAATTTTTACTCAACAAGCGTGTTCCATTTAAGCTCATCTCAATCAGAGTTTTTTGATTCAACACACATTAAAGTTAATAGGTTTGGGGTCACTTTTGAAATGATCCAATATAAAACTGTAGACATTCTTAATGTTGAAAATTACTGTAAATAGCTGCTATGGAATAACTATTGTTGCTATAGAGGCCCATTATCAGCAACAATCTGTCCTGTGTTCCAATGGCACGTTGTGTTTGCAAATCCAAGTTTATCATTTGCTAACTGATCATTCTTAATACTTAAGAAGCAAGTAAACCTGCCTTCTTTAGCCCAGTTGAGTGTCTAGAGCATCAGCATTTGTGGTTTGAGTACAGGCTCCAAATGGCCAGAAACAAAGACAAAAACGCTTGTTCTGAGAAAGGAAGACAATTCCATGCAAGAAACTACCAAGGAACTGAAGATCTCAGTCTTAACGTCAACAGTGAAGACTCTGGACAGAGGAAGAAGCATCCCAGTGTCTGAATTATTTTACCCTTTGTAATTTTTACTTTGTTTTGGCGAGTTTGGGATATGGCTTTTTCTTTGCAACAACATTTTCCAGGGTTTTATAAAGACCACATAGCCTTTTTAAATGATCAAGTTCAATTAGCAAACACAATGTGCCATTTGGGACATTGACGTGATCGTGGCTAATAGCAAACGTCTGTATGCCTACTCCATATAAAAACTGTTTGCAACTACAATTGTCATTTAGGACATTAACAGTGTCTACATTGTATTTCTGATCAATTGGATGTATTTTCAATAGACAAAAAACATGCTTTTCTTTTGGAAAGAAGGAGGACCCCAAACTGTTGAATGGTTGTGTACAGGTAATACAATGTAGAAATTCTATTTTACAATGTCGTAATATTGTTAATTTACTCAAGATTCAAGGATATTCTGTAGCAGGCCCAAAAACAATTTGCTGTCCAATTGCAAAACATTTGTTTTTATTTTTACTCTTCAAGCCTTTTCAAATTTAATTTCTACAGTTTATAAACTTCAAGACATTAGCAAATGTCTTTATCTATTTGAATTACACTGCATTTACATCATTTAGCTGTTTAAGAAATGTTTCCAATTGCAGTGAATAGTTTGTCAGTTTGAACACTAAAATGTGAGGCTTCCATTTGAATCAAACTTACTTGACACTCCAGCATTGAACTAAACACAATCTTTGGTAGTTGTTAAGTGCTTTTTAAGGAATTTTCCCTTTTCGGTCGATCTTCCTAACCTTGGCATGTCTGACACTTTGTAAGTTCATGTATATTATTGAAAGAACACTTATCTCCTTCATTTTCTGGGTCTTATCCAACACAGCGTTTGATGGATATCAGTAAATTAATCAAATAATGGAAACCAGAACTTAAACTCGGCACGACTGCAGAATGCTTGAGAAGACAAAAAGAAAAACCTCCCTTTCATCTCCTATCTGACATATACCCATATCTGCCGCTAATTGGTCGGTCACGCTTATCGTTTTTAATTATTAAGGCACCTCATTTGTTGGTCCAGGCCTTTGTAATGGTTCCGGTACTGCTGATATGTGATCCTCAGTAATAACTATGTGCTGTTACAGGACACCGCTGTTTCTATTGTGATTGGGGTCAGGGGGTGAAGAGACTTGTCAACTTGATGTTTGTCTCTGGTCAATTTTTCCATCCCGATGGCGCGTGTAGTTATGTTGGTGTGGGGTTTATTTAGTTAGTGCTGTTTTCATCAGTTTTTCTGATGTTTTTTTATTAAAGAAGTTCTCCTCAGATAAGTCCATGAAGTGTTGAAACCAAAGTAAAATCAAAATCGTAATTATTCTAATGAGAACACATAACTTGACTTTTTAGGCACTTGACCCGGGTTTTCCTTTAAAAGGAATTCCTATACTATCTATTTATTCTACTCTCTGCTCTTCCTCCTTCAGAGCAGGAAAGGGTGTATTCGCAGCCATGAAGCTTGGCAAGAACAAGAGCTCCAAAGATGACCACAAGAAAGGTATGTTTTTATTAATCAGTTGCTCTTCCAAACCGTGGTCGGGTTCAACTACGGTGTAAAGAGAGAGATAACCAAGTGGTTCTTCAAGAAGAGGGTGGCCCACACCTGTCGCTAACTGACATGTATTGCATTGGGATTATAATGACACCCACCAGATGAACCGGCAATATTGGACATGGAGGATTTGGACAGGAAGACAATGCGTCTGGACCCAGACTGCATCTCCCTGGCCTCCTGCACTGCTGTGACCACTAATGTCTCCAACAAGAGGTCAGTGTCAATGTATTTCTTAATTTTTTACCACGGGCACTTGCTGATCGTGTTTATTACCAACATGTTACATTAACGAACTGCTGGCTACATTCCAAAAAGAATTGATTGTGTTTAATCTTTGATTCCCTCAGATCAAAGCCTGATATCAAGATGGAGCCTAGTTCTGGGAGGCCGGTGGATTACCAGGTGAGAGGAAATATAGACCAATACAGTCTTCACTATTGTTATCACTGTGGTCAGCAGTAACCACGCATATCCCTTGGAAAGCAGCCCCTTAGAGGAGACTTCCCTTGCACCTAACTCTGTCAGGTGTGTGTCTTCGGTGTACATTCATCCCTAGCTCCATTGCACAGTTGCTGCTGGTGCTCATTTGATAGAAGAGGGACGAATGAATGGAGGGATCACTGTAAAGTGTAAAGAAAGAAAGTTGCAGTAACAATGATAGGGGATAATGCGAAGGATGTTTGGGTTGAACAGAAGCTAGCAGCTCATTATTGGAGCTTAGTAAATCCACAGTTCTCCCTGCCAGCAACAGCATGCTGGCCTACATACAGTTCGGATCCAGTCTCTGTGACCATGGAATGAGATGTTCGCAGCCCAGTATATACATTGCACTGTGCTCTGTGCACTAGACCACTATACTATTCTAGTAAAAGGATAACAAGCCCTGAGAGACTGGAGCTTTCATCTTATTTGCTTAGATTACCCACATTGTTCTATGGTGGAATCATTCACACTTACACATAAGGTTGAATCAGGAGGGAGATGGTTCCAAGGTAAAAGATTTAGTTCCACATTATTCCCTCTGAATTCTTGGAAATACAATTTAGGAGAAAGTTGTGTTTAAAACACTGATGCCGAGGTTTCCCGTCAGATAAGTGTCACAGTGGTGGAGGCCAGGCAGCTGGTCGGCCTCAACATGGACCCTGTGGTGTGTGTGGAGATCGGGGACGACAAGAAGTACACCTCCATGAAGGAGTCCACCAACTGCCCCTACTACAACGAGGTACCTCCTCTCTTTTCTACTGGGATCCCCCTCCTTCTATCACATCCCCTCCTCTCTTTTCTACTGGGATCCCCCTCCTTCTGTCACACCCCCTTCTCTCTTTTCTACTGGGATCCCCCTCCTCCTATCACATCCCCTCCTCTCTTTTCTACTGGGATCCCCCTTCTTCTGTCACATCCCCTCCTCTCTTTTCTACTGGGATCCCCCTCCTTCTATCACATCCCCTCCTCTCTTTTCTACTGGGATCCCCCTCCTTCTATCACACCTCCTCCTCTCTTTTCTACTGGGATCCCCCTTCTTCTGTCACATCCCCTCCTCTCTTTTCTACTGGGATCCCCGTCCTTCTGTCACACCCCCTTCTCTCTTTTCTACTGGGATTCCTCTCCTTCCCTCACATCCCGTATTCTCATTTCTACAAGGATAGATTTGAAACAGTGAGAAGAGCGGCCTGTGTTATTATGGAGATACAGATCAATGCCATTGCGCTGGGCTCAGCAGGAATGTTTTCTGCCCTAAGCTCTGCATATTGCACTCCTATTCACATGAGGGAAGCTGAGCAAAATGTGAATGCATTATTCAGCTAGTGTCGTGATCCAGACAAACGTGTTATCTGTAAAAATAACCATTGTTTTATGTATACAATTAACGTTGATGTGACTCTGATTTAATTCATCCATGTTGGTAGCACTTGTTTATATGTTTTATTCTTGTATTTAACTCAAGCATGTAGAAACATGTGGGTTGTGCCCATGAACAATTTATCTTTATTGGTTGAAATCAACTTAAATGTGAACTCACAACCATTTGTATTATTTCAACCACTATTTTAGCAATTTAGTTTTATTTAGTTTTATATGATTTGTTGCAAAGTCCTGTTTATGGAGATTTCTTGTGCTTCATATCTTGGACTGCAGAGGGCGTTTTGAATGGCAAGGCATTGGTTTGAAGTGTCAGCACCGCTTGGGTTGGTTGGATGGATGTTGGATAGGGTTAACAAGTCATGTTGCATTCTGACAACTCCTTGTGGTCAGTTGCAGGGGCCTGTAAGCTCAATTGTGGTTATTATTTAAAGGTAGTTTTACAACCGTGTAGGTTTCAGCATACCTCCTGGTTAAGCAAGCAGTGTGACGACAATCGGAACCTCCCGGCCGGATATGCATTGAAGGACTCCATGAAAGGATCCATGACACTGCCAAGCCACCATTATTAATTAGTCATCACAAAATAATAATGATAATTAACAATAACATCCTAGACAGCATATTTTAATTATGCTAATAAAATGATCACCTTGTCTATCCTATGACATCACATCTGACATCTTTTCTTCTCTCCACAGTATTTTGTCTTTGACTTCCACGTCCCACCAGATGTCATGTTTGACAAGATTCTGAAGCTTTCAGTGAGTGGTGTATCTTTCTGAAACTCTCACACACACACATAAACAGTCACCCACCCACTTGATCCTTCACTTTAATGTAACAGCCTAAAATCAATGTTTTCTCTTAGTTCTACTATACTGCTCTGTGCTACTTCCAAAACAACTACAGCCCCAACATGTTATATGAGCAGTGTAGCCTATGTTGTCATTTGTTTTTGACTTATTGCAACAATCAATGACCCTCAGATTATTGCCAGCACGTCTTAAATTTATTTTGGTTGCAAACAGGTTTTACGTTAACAGGCAGGGCATTACCAGATAGCAATTTCAAAATGGACTGTAGCAGTTGTAGCACAAGGCAAAATTCTCCATGTTGAAAAGACCACCTGATGTTCTCATTTTTACACCAGGTGATCCATTCCAAGAACCTACTGCGGAGTGGAACCTTGGTCGGTACCTTCAAGATGGATGTTGGCACAGTCTACTCCCAGCCCGGTAAGTCTAGAGGCTGGAGACATGGATCTAGATGTCTCTCGTGATGAGGTGTCTCAATACTTACGTGTTGCTAGGACAAATGATAATTCATTGGTTATAAAATGATTAAATGACTGATTGAAAGTTGTTTGTCACAGAACATCAGTTTTACCACAAGTGGGCCATGCTGTCAGACCCTGACGACATTACGGCGGGATGTAAAGGTTATATAAAATGTGACATTGCCGTGGTAGCAAAGGGGGACAACATCAAAACTCCCCACAAAGCCAACGAGACGGACGAAGACGACATCGAAGGGTAAGACAATGTTTTGTTGGAGGGTTTGAATGTTGTAAAGCATAATTTATTGGTCTGAGAATGGCAATGCAATGTTGTTGAATGGTCAGATAATGTTGTAAAATGGGAATAGCATGTTGTGGAGTAGTGAGAGACATTTGTTGAAGGGTTTGAAGAAAACCCCAAATGGCCTGTGAATGCTATCAAGGAATTATAATAAGATACATTTGTTATTTGAACTATTTCTTTCTGGTCAGGAACCTCTTAATTCCAGAGGGTGTTCCCACTGAGAGGCAGTGGGCACGATTCTATGTAAAGGTCTACCGTGCTGAGGGCCTCCCTAAGATGAACACGAACCTCATGGCTAACGTGAAGAAAGCCTTTATAGGGGAAAACAGAGACCTGGTTGACCCTTACGTACAAGTGGTCTTTGCCGGACAGAGAGTAGGTCTACTAACAGCCGCTTGCTAGGAGATCATGACGCATCCACTCCATTTAAAGTTTAAAATTGCATTACACATCCATTATTCCTCATAAGATGTTTTTATTAATTAAGTGTGTTTAAATGCATGTGATTCTTTTCAATGTTTTATCCAGGGCAAAACATCGGTCCAGAAGAGCAGTTACGAACCCATTTGGAACGAGCAGGTGGTCTTCACTGAGATGTTTCCTCCGCTCTGCAAACGCATGAAGGTCCAGATACGAGACTCTGACAAAGTCAACAATGTCGCCATCGGAACACACTTCATTGACCTGCGAAAGATCGCTAACGACGGTGACAAAGGTAAGCTGAATACCTGACATTTGACCATAGGTCAGAAGTACTTTGTGTTTGCCTCCCGAGTGGTCCCTGGTTAACGGAGGGGGTGTAAAAGAAGCAGACCGGCTTATTTGACAGAATTCAGAGGAAGCCTGTGGCGATCTATCCCTTCTGACTCTGCAGGGGTTGTTGTGGTGGTCGTACAGTAGGTTTGGGAGAGAAAGGGAATAAAATAAGGAGTAGAAAAAAATATAAAGTACACTGTGTGTATTTTCTCAGATCAATCCATTATTTTCTTGTTTTTACATTACTCGTTACAACTAGAACTGCAACGCAATTCAGACCCCCAGTATCCGCCAGAGCCTAAAGCCATTTGGCGTCATTAGCATACAAATCGTCCCTATTAGCATACACATTGTTCTCTGCAGCCTCCCCATCCAGCCAGAGCGTCAGTTTATCTACTGAGTTGTTTTTTAAACTATATAGAATACTAAGGAATTGCACAATTGCACAATTTGTTGGTTTGAAGGTCTCACAGAAAAAAGTGATTAAGAAAATAATACTAAGAGCGATTATTTCTAAGAACACAGGTTACAGTGTTTTTTTTTGTTTGTTGGGCCCTTCAAAAGTATGAATTTAAATTTACACAACACTCAAATTATTTAAAGATTAATCTATTATAATTTATTTGTATAAGGTAAAATTAGAGACAACTAATTTCTCCTGTGACCTGACAGTCAGCACAAAGCTTCCTGGGTCTGTGTGAGCAAGACCCGCAAACAAAACGTTTGCTCTGCACACAGTTCTCATTGGCCTTGTTTCGTGAGCACTTGTCTTCTTCATGGTTGTGAGCTGCTGAGACCCAGGAAGAGGAAGATTGGGTCATGCAGCCTCCTTGGCGGCTTGACTGTTGGCTGTCTTTGTGTTTATGTAGTTCACGAAGCTCACATGACAGATCCATTATGAAATGTCTTCTGCTCATTGTCTTGTCGAGACATTGCTTGTACAGCACGTGGCTGTTATAACAAACGCATCTACATATGAATCAATCTTGTATGTTCAATCGTTATCTTTCTGGCCCACAGTCAGCACACAGCTTCAGATGTTTGAAGAATCAGGCCATTACATTATGTTTATTTATCTCCTATTGATTATTGCATATTACATATTCATTATGTTGCAATAACAATTCATTTGTTAAAGAATATTTTTTTTATTTCGTTTCGCAAATATTTTTTGGCCGTAATGCATTTGATGAATTAGCCTACATAAGAAGCTGATTATTCAGTAACAAAAGCTGCAAAAATTAAAAGACAGATAATAGACAGGATGTTTGATATTTAATTTATTTCCTATTGAAAAACCGTAACGTGATACATTAGTTGAACTGTAAATTGCCTATGTTGTTTGTATGTTTTGAATAATAGGCACGTTTATTTGTAAATCTTTTGTATTTAATTTATTTATTTTATCTGGGAGTATCGCTCATT
The DNA here is from genome assembly GCA_016801125.1 of Novumbra hubbsi. NCBI lineage: Eukaryota > Metazoa > Chordata > Actinopteri > Esociformes > Umbridae > Novumbra > Novumbra hubbsi. Next base: position 17,222 of record JACXGK010006093.1, read on the forward strand.
CCACAATTGACGTCATTGATTCAGAAATTTAAGCCTGGGTGCCATTAGATGAATTGCAATCCATTGGATGAACAAAACTTAAACTTGTCTCTAAATTGTTTTCGGTTTGTGAGTTTAAAATTCAGACAACAGAACAATGTATTATACGCCAATTTAGGAGGGGTCAAAGAAGGAGGAGGGTGTACCTTTCAAAATGTAATTTTTATTTTTATTACAAACTGAAACGCCAATTGGCGTCGGCCGGTTCTAGGTATAAGTATCGTTTTTGCTATAGCAAATTGTATTAACCCTGCAGGCTTGGGGATTCGATCTACCAACCTTTCGGATTCTCTAACCAGCAACCTGCTGCTCAATGTTTTTATATTCACTATTCAGTCTATTCATGTTAAAGTCTTTGTGGGGCTTTGACCTAAATGAGTCGGTTCAACAAGAATTAGTTGCTCCTTCACCCCAAAGCAATTGCCTTTTTGCGGACTGTGTTCTTTGTTCAGTTTTCCTGTCATCCACTATCCTCTCCTCCTTCACCAGAGCTCTATTCTTCCTCTGTACCCCTAGGGTTTCTCCCGACCATGGGTCCAGCCTGGGTCAATATGTATGGCTCCACCCGCCAGTACACTCTAATGGATGAGCACCAGGACCTCAATGAGGGGTTGGGTGAAGGTGTGTCTTTCAGGGCCCGCCTCCTCATCTCTGTCGCCGTGGAGATCCTGGACACTGGCTCTAGTGAGATTGTGAGCTCCACCGAGGTGCAAGTGGAACCTATCTCCCACATCTCAGAGGTGATTAATCAGTGAATGGCGACTTTTCAAAAGTACCTACATACTGTGTCTATACTTAGTGCCATTTTCTTGTCATTTAAGAAACCGAGGTCTCTGGACACTGGCTGATTAACAAAGACACGCCTTATTATTGTTTTCAAACCAATTTACTGTACCTGACACTTTCCAGTCACTCCAGATAAAGATTTTTGAAACAGAAGTTATTTGGAAAAAATCCAATGGCCAAACCATAGCGTCCATATTCTTTTCAGATGTACACCATGCGCTCGATATCGAGATTGATATCTCCATTCAGATGTTATATTCCATTATATTGTCATTATCGTTGTTAACTGGCCTTTAGGGAAATCAGTAGCCATTGTTATAGCGTTAGCATTGCTTTACCCCTTACCGAGTACCTGACTGACCTGCGACAGTCAAATTCAACTAATGCTTCCCTTATGCATCCGCTGGGTGAAATGGGTTATGGATACCAGTTTGACAATACGCCAGGTGCTGGTGTAGCTATCAACTCTTATCCTGGGGGAGATGAGAGACACAGCACTTTGGCAGTGCTATGGTATTGTAAACACACAAGAACACATTTCCTAGGCCAATAAATCACCTTTGGTTGTAATGAATTGGTGAGAGGTAAACAAACTGAGGCATATTTTCACAGGCATTCTGTAGCATTCCTAAAATGTCAGTCAAATGCCAATCAGCCAAAGTGGCAGAGAGGTTTGGGGCCCACTTGTAAAATGTGACAAGCAAGCCTTTATATCCTTTATACAGGGAATGATTATGTAATTTGCTAATAACAACCAAAAAGAGCAATTCAGTTACTTAAATACAGTCACTGTCTTTCATATACCTAACAAGCCCTGCAATACTAAAAGTTGAGCAAAGATAAGAGTCCCTTCCATCCAACTGGTCCAGGGTACACCAACCTATTCTACTGACAAATCAAATATACCAAACAACCATAGAAACCACAAGCATGTAGCCAAATGCAGTCTTCTTTGGCCCTTATCCGCAAAGGCAAACTATTTATCAACAGTTATTGCAAGTTATTTATCAATTCTTTCGAAAAGTACAAGTTCTGGTTTAGTGAGTACATCCTTTACATTGAGAAGTGTAAGCAGTGGGAAACCCGATTGCCTGTAATGGTATCGGTGCACCGCAGCAGAACCTGAGACAGAGCTGCATATTCTGAATGAAAACATTGTAGTGTTATCTCTTTTATTCCATTTTTCTATGATCTTTTTGATAATAAAAATAACTAAATAAAATAAAAAATATGATATGTATCATTAGGGGTGGAGGACGCGGCATACTATATTGCCGCAAGCCTAAAAATTGAGAGACATTGTGAGACAGACTAACAAATCAATTTTATGCCATTCTTTTTTGGTATATTGTACGTTGTAATTTTTATTTTATTGATGATGGTTATTTTGGATTTTTGACAATCCTAAATATTTTTTCTTTAAAAAGAACTTTAATGTTATATTGTAAATAAATAATAATTTGCTGTGTCTATACTTAGTGCCATTTTCTTGTCATTTAAGAAACCGAGGTCTCTGGACACTGGCTGATTAACAAAGACACGCCTTATTATTGTTTCAAACCAATTTACTGTACCTGACACTTTCCAGTCACTCCAGATAAAGATTTTTGAAACAGAAGTTATTTACAATATAACATTAAAGTTCTTTTTAAATTTGCAAATGTCTGAAAGACATTCATTAATAATGTGTCACGCATAAAGCTCAGGATTTGTTCTGAACGAAGATCATAGGAGGGTTGTCCTGTTTGTTGTTGAACGTGACTTCTTTGTTGCTTAATGTGTTTTTTCAGAGTGCCACAGGGAAAGTAGAGGAATTCTTCTTGTTCGGTTCCTTCCTGGAGGCCACCATGATCGACAGGAAGATCGGAGATAAGCCAATCAGCTTTGAAGTTACAATAGGTAAGATCCCTCCTCCCCCAATTGGCCATGGTCAGTTCATGCTGAAAGTGGTAGGCCAGTTAAAGGCCTTATTTCGTCTGGTCTGAAGATCAAATCCTTGTTCAGGGCAGGCATGAGGACATTGCTCTGCATATATTGCTGTAATTTGTATGGATTGTTAAATTGGTTTGTCTGTGCTGGCAATAAAAAAATCTCCTAGCACTTCTCAATAGAGTGGAGGAAAAATCCAGAAAAATGCATTTCAAATAAGTTATAAATTGATTTGCATTTTACTAAGTGAAATAAGTATTTGACCCCATTACAAAACATAGCTTAGTTCTTGGTGGCAAAACCCTTGTTGGCAATCAGAGGTTAGACTTTACTTGTAGTTGGCCACCAGGTTTGCACACATCTCAGGAGGAATTTTCTCCCACTCCTCTTTGCATATCCTCTCCAAGACATTAAGGTTTCAAGGCTGATGTTTGGCAACTCGAACCTTCAGCTCTCTCCACAGAATTTCTATGGAATTAAGGTCTGGAGACTGGCCATGCCACTCCAGAACCTTAATGCGCATCTTCTTGAGACACTCCTTTGTTGCCTTGGCCGTGTGTTTTGGGTCATGCTGGAATACCCATCCACAACCCATTTTTAATGCCATGGCTGACGAAAGAAGGTTCTCACCCAAGATTTGACGGTACATGGCCCCATCCAATGTCCCTTTGAGGCGGTGAAGTTGTCCTGTCCCATTAGCAGAAAAAAAAACCCAAAGCGTAATTTTTCCACCTCCTTGTTTGACGGTGGAACTCCTCCAAAGACGGCGATTTGAGTTGATGCCAAAGAGCTCAATTTGGGTCTCATCTGACCACAAGACCTTTACCCCGTTCTCATCTGAATCATTCAGATGTTCATTGGCAAACAAGAAGGCCTGTACATGTGCTTTCTTGAGCAGGGGGACCTTGCGGGCGCTGCAGGATTTCAGTCCTTCATGGCATAGTGTGTCACCAATTGTTTTTTCTTGGTGACTATCGTCACAGCTGCCTTTAGATCATTGACAAGATCTTCCCGTGCAAATAATTGCACCAACTGTTGTAAACGTCTCACAAAGCCGCTTGGCGATGGTCTAGCGGATTGATAGGCGATCAAATGCTTATTTCCCTGTGTTAAATGCAAATCAATGTGTAACTTATTTGAAATGCTGTCTCACTGTTCCAATAGACCTACCATTAATATTATTGACTGATCATTTCTTTTTTCCTCCACAGTATAGGGGTGTTAATCTCTGTGTCCTGGCTACATTTCCAATGTATATATCATTGCATTTTGGCCACCAATTATCTCAGCCTCCAATAAGCTAATTTGTCCCTTCTACTCCCTTGTGAAGACTATTGTATTCCTACTGTAGAAACTAACCATATGCAATCAATAATGCATGTACGTTGCTGTGGATGAGAGTGTCAGCTAAATGACTGAAATGTAACTATAAACTGCGAAGGATACAGTAACAACCTGACAGATTCAATTAACATTAGTGTTTGATGGAAATCTAAATGGTTGAGTGTTTTGCTACTTTGGCACGCATGTATATCACACAAAAACACAGCCAAAACCATTATACTACTGTATGCCTTTTCCCCATTTACTTCAAGGTAACTACGGCAACCGTATAGATGGCGTGAGCAAGACCTCCACAGCTAAGAAAAAGAGGAAAGAGGGAGGAGGGGAGAGCGATGAGGACGAGTCAGAACTGATCCAGCAGAACTCCAGTGAGGACGAGATGGATGATGATGCAGACCTAGTGTCTGTGTCCTCCACCCCTCCCATGAAACCTGTCATCACAGACAGGTCAGAGGGCAGTGGGTCAGGGCAAGCAAGCAGGATGTTTCTTCCTGAAATGTGTCTCTTTGAACTAGTTAAGAAAGTAAGGTGTTTCTGTATGTGAGGATTATTTGATCTAATGGAAGCTCACCTACTGTACTGTATTCATAAAGAGGGATAGATATCACATGCCAGCATTTTACAAATTTGTGTGGGACAGCACAAATGAGATCCCGTACATATGTTAAAGACATACTGTGTTTAAATGTAAACTATGGACAGTGCATGACTTGGAGTTATATAAATGCAAGTTGTCACAGCCCTCATAACTTATCACAATTACTGGCTGAGCATAGATGCTGTTTGTTAATTCCCCCATCAGAATACGCTTTTTTGACAGATTAATGCTTATCTTAGATAAAGAAAAACATTCAATAATGACAATTTACCATGCTACAAGTGAAGTGTTAGCAGGTGGATTCACCCAATCCAGGATGTAAGGAAAGATAATTCAATTTTCTCACATCCATTGTACAAACAGATTTGTAGGCAACTAACAAGTTTTAAGACTATTGTTGTTGAACTAGTGTTTAGGAAACACAATTCACGGCATGAATGGCTACTCTCCAGTGACATATAAAATAAATGGTGTAGCGCTCAGGATTAAGTCAACCACCAATACAGTTACTGGTAAGCGTGTGTGAGTAGTGCAATCCCGCTAAAGTCAAGATCTAACTGCGGATGGCCCTGAGGCTCAAATCACAGGTGTTAACACTGTTAGCCCTAAGAAATAGTGTGCCAGCAGTGGGGCTTCCAGGTGATGCAGCAGCCTAAGTAGTTCATTCGTGGCACCAATATGTTTACTAAAGTCTTGGGTCAAGCCTAAATTGTGTCAGTGATGAATGGCAAATAGCTTGAGGTGGGGCAATGTAATTCTCCAGTAGTTGTCCGGAGTCTGTACATATTGATGAGGCTAGCAGAGCATTTCTCTCTACAATGAATACAAGCAGATGCTGTCCACACCACTCATTGAATATTGCCCCTCGTAAAAGTGACTCGTATACACCAATTCAATGCAGTAATTAGCCAGAGCTTGACAGCCCACTGTTACGCTCGGTGGGCAACAATTCTCATTGTTACAGCAGAGACGGAAGAATCTTAACATTCTTTCAAGTATGTCTATCCAGTATTTCTGTGGTGGATTTTCTGTTAGTTCCTCTCGATACAAAGAAAAAGCTAAAGCCACTATACTCATTCTGTGAGGTACTCTAATGAAGTCAACATTAAGCCTTTCCTGTGTCTAATACGAGCAAGGATAAGCTCTTCCCAGCCTTTGTAGAAAAATATTGTTTTCTTTTATTTGTGCCAAACTTTAGAAACTACTTCCACCTGCCCTACTTTGAAAAGAAGCCATGTATCTACATCAAGAGCTGGTGGCAGGACCAGAGGAGACGACTGTACAACTCCAACATCATGGACAAGATGGCTGACAAACTGGTCAGGAACCACTTGTGCTGAGTGTGCACCAGTTGCATGATAAGTTTATTACTGTCAAGTCTTAATGCATTATATGTAAGGTTTTAATGTGCCAGATGTGTGTTTTCACGGACAGGAGGAGGGGCTTAATGATGTGCAGGAGGTCATAAAGACTGAGAAGGCCTTTCCAGAGCGCAGACTCAGAGGGGTGCTGGAGGAACTCAGCACTAGCTGCACGTGAGTGAACATGAGATATACCACAACCATATTCACTTCCACAATTGCCTTGACTGGAGTGCCATGGCCTCTGAGTGACACGTCTACTTTAGGCAGATCGCCTAATGGTCAAATCGTCTGTAATCAAATCCCAGATCTGTTGAGTGAAAAAAAAGGGTGGAAAATGTGTATTCCTGTCCTTAAGCCAAACAGTCACCTGAAACACTAATTGGGTCACAACTGAAAGAGCTAATTGGCAATGATGTTAAAAAAAACGGTGTCTCTGGCTTCATTTTCAGTCGTTTTGTCACTTTGGCCAACAAGGACCACCACCAGGCAGGCCGAACCAAACTGGACAAAGAGAGACTCAAGTCCTGCATGAGAGAGATGGTATTGTACTGCTTTGAGAGTGATTGTGGGTGTTGCTATGGTGGTGATTTAATCCCTGTGTAGCAGAGCATGGCTACGTGTCTGATGTCTTTTGGTCCCCCGCAGGAGAGCATGTCGCAGCAGGCCAAGTTGATTCGGTTCCAGGTGAAGAGGAACACAGTGAGAGACAAACTGAAGATAGTTCAAAACTTCCTGCACCGGCTCCGTTTCCTTGCCGACGAGGTACAGATTATGCTCCTGCTCAGTTTTATGTTTTAACAATTGATGAGTAGTTGATAGCAGCCCCAGAAAGATTCAGAGAGAGAGCTACGTTGCCCTACCTAGCAATGGTATATACATATGCACTACTAATCAAGAGGTAGTCACTACCATTCATTTGAGGTCACTTTAAAATATCCTTGTTTACCAAAGATAAGGAAATTTTTTGTCCATTAAAATAACATAAAATTTATCACAAATACGTATGTAATGTTGTAAATGTCTAGAAGCTGGAAACGGCAGATTTTTTTATGGCATATCTACATAGCATACAGAGGTCCATTATAAGCAACCATCACCTCTGTGTTCTAATGGCACATTGTGTTTGCTAAAGCAAGTTTATAATTTTAAAAGGCTAATTGATAATTAGAAATCCCTTTTACAATTATATTAGTACTACTAAAAGCTATTGGGATGATTAAAGAAGCATTAAAAGTGGCCTTCATTTGACTGGTTGTGTATCTGGAGATTGTGGGTTTGATTACAGGCACACACAAAAAACGTATCAAGCACAGTTGCAAAGACAAAACCATATATCAGACAGGCCAATAAAAAGAAAAGATTAAGATGGGCAAAAGAACACAGACATTGGATGGTAGAATATTGGAAAAAAAGTGTCATGGAGAGACATAATCTAAGTGGTGGTGATCGGAACACATGGAACAGCCGCAGACCAAATAAAAAGGATGGCGGCATCCACGGCACCGTCCTTCTTCTGGCTTCCTTTTTTCATGCCGATTTGGTTTTGGTCTTGTCCCCAAGCTGCCCCATGGGGCCTCTCAAATACCCCCATTGACGAGGTCCCAATGGTAGGCAGCTGTGCAGACTCGGGCAGGAAGATTACGGTGGTTGGCAGATTTCTTTGGAGTGACGCTGATTCATGGGGTGTGGATGCATTTGTATCACAAAACACCAATAATAATAAAAAATAACTTTAAAGCCATTTTTCTCAAAGCAGTTACTGCCTTTTTACCTGGTTGGCCAGTAGAATGCTGGGTAGGCCTAAGATGAAAGTGTATATATATACAGTGGGGAGAACAAGTATTTGATACACTGCCGATTTTGCAGGTTTTCTTGCTTAGAAAGCATGTAGAGGTCTATAATTTTTATCATAGGTACACTTCAACTGTGAGAGACGGAATCTAAAACAAAAACCCAGAAATTCACATTGTATGATTTTTAAGGAATTAATTTGCATTTTATTGCATGACATAAGTATTTGATACATCAGAAAAGCAGAACTTAATATTTGGTACAGAAACATTTGTTTGCAATTACACGTTTCCTGTAGTTCTTGACCATGTTTGCACACCTGCAGCCGGAGCTTTGGCCCACTCCTCCATACAGACCTTCTCCAGATCCTTCAGGTTTCGGGGCTGTCGCTGGGCAATACAGACTTTTTAAGCTCTCTTCAAAGATGTTCTATTGGGTTCAGGTCTAGGCTACTCCAGGACCTTAAGATGCTTCTTACGGAGCCACTCCTTAGTTGCCCTAGCTGTGTGTTTCGGGTCGTTGTCATGCTGGAAGACCCAGCCACGACCCATCTTCAATGCTCTTACTGAGGGAAGGAGGTTGTTGGCCAAGATCTCGCGATGCATGGCCCCATCCATCCTCCCCTCAATGCGGTGCAGTCGTCCTGTCCCCTTTGCAGACAAGCATCACGGTTGGGATGGTGTTCTTGGGATTGTAGTCATTCTTCTTCTTTCTCCAAACACGACGAGTGAAGTTTAGACCAAAAAGCTCTGTTTTTGTCTCATCAGACCACATGACATTCTCCCATTCCTCCTCTGGATCATCCAGATGGTTATTGGCAAACCTGTACATGCGCTGGCTTGAGCAGGAAGACCTTGCATGGGCTGCAGGATTTTAATCCATGACGGTGTAGTGTGTTACTAATGGTTTTCTTTGATACTGTGGTACCAGCTCTCTTCAGGTCATTGACCAGGTGTAGATCCGGGCTGATCCCTCACCTTCCTCATGATCATTGATGCCCCACGAGGTGATATCTTGCATGGAGCCCCAGACCGAGGGTGTTTGACCGTCATCTTGAACTTCTTACATTTTCTAATAATTGCGCCAATAGTTGTTGCCTTCTCACCAAGCTGCTTGCCTATTGTCCTGTAGCCCATCCCAGCCTTGTGCAGGTCTACAATTCTATCCCTGATGTCCTTACAAAGCTCTTGGCCATTGTGGAGAGGTTGGAGACTGTTTGATTGAGTGTGTGGACAGGTGTCTTTTCTACAGGTAACAAGTTCAATCAGGTGCAGTTAATACAGGAATTGAGTGGAGAACAGAAGGGCTCCTTAAAGAAAACCTAACAGGTCTGTGAGAGCCAGCATTCTTACTGGTTGGTAGGTGATCAAATACTTATGTCATGCAATAAAATGCAAATTAATTACTCAAAAGTCATGCAATGTGATTTTCTGGATCTTTGTTTTAGATTCTGTCTTTCACTGTTGAAGTGTACCTATGATAAAAATATAGATAGACCTCTATACGCTTTGTAAGTAGGAAAACCTGCAAAATCTGCAGTGTATCAAAAACTTGTTCTCCCAACTGTAAATATATATTTGATATATATATATATACAGTATATGCATACTGTATAAGAAATTTCATTTTAGACTTTGCATTGGCCTTTGTTGTTTGCTATTGGGGTATGTAAACATGATCATTAAGAAGTGTCTGAGATTTAATAAAGCTATTATAAGATGATCTATCCGAAACATAACCAAAACCTTTGGTTTACAAAAACAACAGTTTGTTATCTCATTAAAAAGCAATGAAAGCAGCAGTGGTGAGCTCACACATTAGCTTGATGAACCGGATGGCCTGATTATAGTACCAAATATCACCTGCAAGGAAAACTTGTGAAATGAGCCAAAATTAACATGAACCAGAGTGATGGCAAGAGGAAGGATCAGAGTAGAAAAGGTTTTCAGCAAGACAACCCCTTCTGTGAAATATGGTTGGGCTTGTATTGACATGTGCATGAATGGCTGCCACTGAAACTGTCTCACTTCAATGATTATGTAACTGCTGACTACAGCAGCCGGATGAATTCTGAAGTGTACAGAAACGTCTTGTCTGCTCAGATACACACGAATGCCTCAAAACTCATTGGGCCGTGCTTCATCCTGCCGCATAAACAATTACTTCAAACACAAATACTGCTATAGCAACTGGGTACTTTTTCAGGGCCAAACACTGAAATGATCCTGACTAGCCAAGTTAATCTGCAGACATTGTCATTGTTCTGATGAATAAATTATTTGAATGTGCAATCTGGTCACATGATCTCCCTGTTGAAATTGCCAAGCCTCTGTTTTAAAAAGGTGAATGAACCTCACATTGCCTAAAATAGATCACCACCAATCGCAATCCCATTCTAAATGAGGTTCAGGGGTGTAGCAGCTCATTTGATTTTAATTGAATGTCTACATAGGCATGCAGACGCCCATCAACAACCACCACTCCTGTGCTCCAATGACATGCTGTGTTTGCTAATCCAAGTTCATCATTACAAATTAGAAAAACCCATTTGCAATTATGTTAGCACAGCTGATAACTGTTATGTTAATTTAAGAAGAAATTAAACAGTCCTTCTCTAGATTAGTTGAGTATCTACCGTTTTAGCAATTATTTTACTGGCTCAAAATGACCAGAAACAAATCACTTTTTCTTTTCTTCTGAAATAAAGGCTAATTTATGTGATAACTTGCCAAGAAACTAAAGATTGTGTACATTGCTGTATACTACTAATTTCACAGAACATTGCAAAGGCTCTAACTAGAATAGAAAGAGGACAATACATTTGTGTCTATCTTGAGAATCAGATGCCTCACAATTGTCAGATTACTTGAATAGTACCCACATAACACCAGTCTTAGCATCAACAGTGAAGAGATGACTCTTAAAGGTTTAATGGACAGACAAATCTAAGTTTGGAGTTGGAGTCAATTTACAAGAGGAAGAAAACCCAAAGCACAGCTCCAAACTGTAAAGACACTATTTATGGAAGAAGCCTGGTATTCTGACTATAATGGAGTGGCCATCACAGTCACTGGATCTCACCATCTTTTGTGGGTGCAGATTGATCGTTCTTCAGGAAGCATGGATTGAAATCTCTTCAGAATACCTCACAAATTGACAACTATAATGTCAAAGTTGCATGGCTGTAATTGCTGCAAATGGAAGCAAAGTTTTAAGGACACCATCATATTTTTAATAAAAAATCTTGTCAATACAAATATTTTCATTATTTTTGACATTGTCAGTGACTATATTTCCAACTCATTGTACTATATTTGCAATTCAAACTAATTTCTTGTATTTTTTCAAAATATAGAAAATAACAAAACTGAGAGGAGCGATTGTTTAGACATTTTAATTAAACAACAGCAACACACGATCTCCAAAACAAATGACACAAGCTGTGAGGTGTAGGTGACAACACCTGCAATATGCTGGATAATGACTGATGAAGTGCAGGTGTGTCAGTGGGGTGCGCTGCTGCCATCATCTCCTGCTGGCAGTTAGTTTGCAGCCGAGGTGGAGCGCCGGAGAGTGGGCACGCAGCGCCTTCACAATTACTTTTAAAGACCATTGGTTTTCACCTATAAAATGTACACATAAGAAATGTCACTTACTGTTGAGTGTACCTTCTAAATCTATGTCAATAAAATGTTGAACCAACATCCCCTGTGTTCTCCAGCCACAGCACAGTATTCCGGATGTGTTTGTATGGATGATGAGTAACAACAAGCGCATTGCGTATGCCCGTATCCCCTCCAAAGACTTCCTCTACTCCATTGTTGACGAGGAGACTGGCAAGGACTGTGGCAAAGTCAAAGCTGTCTTCCTTAGGGTACGTAACTTGTCTCTTTCTGCGGCCTGTTTTTTTATTGTGCCTGCAGAACAAGCTATAGTGGTTGCGTGGTCAGTGCAGGTGCGTACGAAACATTACATTTGAAAAGATAATAGGAAACAACCATTTTTCCTCCGTGAAGCAATTTTCTGCCAAATATCGGTATCGATATAAAGGCACCAATATTTCCAGCTGTTTAAAATTGCTAATTTTGAGAATTAGCAATTCCTGTGACTCTGTAAAGTATCTAGACACATCTTTAGATGTTTAACAATGCATGATTGTGCAAGACCTATTACAGAATTAATACAATAATTTGACTTTTTGAGACATGCGGCATTGTGCCTCAGATAAAATAAAGATGTCTTGATAAAAGTTTTATTTTATCCATTTAACATTGCATTGATGTTTGTGTCTCCAGCTGCCTGGTAAGAAAGGTTTTGGTCCCGCGGGGTGGACAGTGCAGGCTAAGGTGGAGATGTACCTTTGGCTAGGACTCAACAAACAAAAGAAGGACTTCCTTTCTGGCCTTCCCAATGGCTTTGAAGAGATCAAAGCTCCCAGGACTGGCCCCTGTCTGCAGTCTATACCCCCGATTAGTCTGGTCTATAACAGTAAGTATGTCAGTCCTGGGAGCATAACCTAAATAACCAAGCGGACATTGTATAAACAAAAGGTGATTTAATCCAATGAAACAAAACCAATACAAACTAACACGAACTGTAAACGGAAAATGAAAGGTATGCAACCAACATAAAACGAAGTACAAATTACGTGTAGAGTATTCACATGAATCTTGAATTAAATGAAAGCCAAATCGTGAGCTGTTGTTGAGACACAAACAAACAATAAACCACACCGGGTGTGGTGAAAACCTAACCTAAGTAGGCTCCCCAATCAGAGTCAACTGAATGCAGCTGCTCTGACTGGGGAGTCCACAATGGCATGGAGATGGCTAAAGGCCTCTCCATGTGCCATGCCCTGAATGGGAGCCCCAAAGCATAGAGATGGCCAGGGGCCCGCATCCAGGACATGACAGAGCCCCCCCCCAAAGCGCGGCCTCCAGGCCGCAAGAGTCAAACAAGGGAGGGAGGGCGGGTAACGGAGGCGGTCCCGCAGTGGACGGCCGCGGCGGCGGCTCCGGCGGGGGCGGCCGTGGCGGTGGCACCGCAGGGGGCGGCAGCGGCG
>JACXGK010006094.1:0-30127 GCA_016801125.1 Novumbra hubbsi
TGCTCTAGGGAATAAGGTGCATTTCAGACCTACCCAATATTACAGTTCAGTAGAATGATACACTGTCTCTAATACCTGACTTTTCGCAAAAGAAGCAAAATGTTAACGTGCAGTGCAGGATATTGTTTTGTGCTGTGCTCTTAGTACTTAATCTGTCATTTTAAATGAAATACGTAAAATAGAAAAAGCTACATTTTAATGTCATAAACCTCCGTACCCTTCCCGATCAATGTGTTAACAGCATGCTCGCTGTCAACATCGATTTGGACTCAAATCTCTCCCTTGCGTGACGCAAATAGACAGGGATCAGTAAACGAGGCCACGCATTGTCTGCCCCCCGCCCTCCCTCCCTTGGTTGCGAACGAGCAACGTGATTGGCCCAGGCCTCGGAAGAGTGCCCAGGCCCGGGGAACCAAATGTACAGGCCGCATTTAGCTTACCGTCGAAATATAAACCCAAACAATAAAAGACAAAATCGAGAAAGAAGAGATATCTGCAATACATGTGAAGGAGTCGGTAATCAGGTAAAACTTTTCAAAATGATTGAAAATGCATATCGAATGAGAGACTAGGGCCCAGTCGGCCGTAGCGGGCCTTCTTCAACCCATCGGAAAACAACATGGTTGATAATGCCGCATGCGCTAGCTAATATGTTAGGCTAACTTGTTAGCTAATGTCCCTTTGCAATAAAAAATGCATCGAAAAATGCTTAGCTATTAACAGTGTTGTAGAACTGTATATCGATTGTTTTTAGGTGGTTTCGGTTATATCGATTATTGATAATTTTACTAACCGTTAATTTATTGAGGTTTATTACTTTTTTAAACGGCAAGCTAACTAAGGAGCTAGCTAACCAAAATGGCGGAGTTGAGGCTAGTCAGCTAGTAACGTTGTGGGCGCAACGTTTCAGATAGAAATGTATAGTAGGGAACAACACTCAAGCGCCACCTACCCACTGGGTTCAACTGCCGTATACAGTTCTATACGTGCATACATCTATCTGCATCGTTCCACAACATTGCATTTCTGAAATGTCCTCACACTGATGTCGGCATCTGCCGCAAAACGTTTGCACAGCACCAAACAAGCTCACTAGTTAGCCTTAAATATAGCCTTAATTCACACACCGCCACCCAGTGAATTTGGAATGACCAAAACGTTAACATGTTTGTGTTATCACGAACATTGTACAATCCGGTGGAAGTTAGTAAGACTAGTTAGTTAGTCCTCTTAATCTGTTCTGAACGGGGAGCTCGTTAGCTTGATAACCCGGACAACTGTCCGTACTACAACCAGGGGTGGGCGTGTGTGGGCGGTAAGAGGTCTTTGCTGTCGACAGTTGTTGTGTGCAGACACAGCGCAAAGCATTCTAAGAAAAGAGGAATGTAACGGTGATATCCGTCTTGGGTCGTTTTCGACACTGAATTGTGAAACATTATTATAGTGGCAATCCATTATATCATATTATTATTCAACATATCCTGCGCTATGACCACGAGTCAAGATATTGACAAGGCTGCGTTTATATCATCGGATATTTTTGAATCTGCATGTATTTCAGTGCTGATTCAATGGTATAAATATGGAAAAACATATGTTGGAAGTCAATTGTGCTGCTTCTAAAAAATGCGGCCAAAGTTTTAATCAACACTGCAGAATTAGGTAGTCATATTTTTCCAGCCATTCGTTATTGCATGTTTAAACTAATTTGACCATTCCTCAATGTTCACCGGTGTCATAACAAGTAGCTTGTACAGATGTTTGTGAGACATTTAATAATATGCCTGCTGAGAAATTAGTGGATCTAATGCTGGCCAAACGTGGCCCCCTTAGACCTTTGATTTGGCCCGCCACACCATATAATACAATTTGGTATAATGCAACATTACTTTCAGCCCATGGCCCTCAGTCAAGTTAGATTATTGGCCCTTCATAAGAAAGGTTTGGGCACCCCTGATCTAATGCCTCATTAGAATGTCAGATTCACCCATTTCCCCCAATAGTAGATCTTAATTATGACGCTGGTGTCATGTGTTAGAAGTTACCTTACTAAACAAGGCTGATGTCCTCTTTTAATGCAGGCTTCTCTTCATTAATGGAAGAAAGATCCACCAGCGACATCCTGTTATTCTTATTCTAAACAGCACTGGCATCAAATGTGAAGCCTTTTATAGATCAAAGAGATGGACCACGGTGGAGGGGTCTTGGAGTTGAAGATGCCACACACCATGATCATGCAAGACTTTGGTAGGTCAACGTTGCCTTGTCATAATGTACATTTTCTAGGGCTGTCTAACTGTTCAAAATAATTCAAATGAATGAGGTTATTCTGAGTACCTAATTACAGTTATTTGCCATGAAGGAGCACCGTTCAATACAGGAACTGTGAAATCAGATCCAGGCCTTCTATGCCTGTGGCGCAGAATTACACTGGTATGGATAATAATTATAGACGTAGGCCTGTTGAGTGTTATCCCTATCTCTATAGATACATAAAGAATGTAAACTACAGTCATGTGAAACTAAGTACACCCCCAGGAATGTCTTTTATTTTTATGGAATCACATCTCTAGCTCAATTTGAGATTTTACCCACACATTTTATACTTTGAAACCACAAATTGGCCAAAACAAATGATTCTAAAATGATTAGAGCACAACTCTAATGGCTACAGCCTTCCATAAAGATTAGAAACGTAGGCTGGTTTGGTTTTCACCATATGGGTGTGTGGTAGCCGTCATGCCAAGATCACCCATGTGTATGGTAGGGCTTACAGAACCATCTCCAAGCCATTCAAAGTATGTATTTATACTGTTGGAAGAATTCTATAGAAATGGGAGGAACAACATGTTCAAGTTGTTCCTGCACACCTGTAGTTTGTGATGAATCATTTTACAGTGTTGTATTGGTTCCCGCTGAGGCTATCAATTCTCTTTATCAGTAACTCACATGGTCCCGTTAGAGTTGGGAGGATTGTGGCCGTCTATACGGCTGGTTCTGTGCGTATATACTGCTGAAGCATGGGTTTGAATTAGACCTGTTGCCTTTTCAGAACTCTAATCTATGTTTCCTAATAATGCATACATTTAAAAAAATTATATATAAAAAAAAAGAATCTAATAATTTGCTTACTTTTTTTACTGTAATTGGAAACTTTCCATTTAACATCATTGTTAATATCTCTAGGGATATTTTAACATTCTGCATAGGGCTTGTTACCTATTGTATTGTTTTTCTGTTTATATAGATGTAGAAAGTAAAAACTCTTTATATAGATACAGTAAATTAACGAATGCATTTTGTATATTGTCAAAACATTGCAATGTATCATCAAAGCCACTGGCACAGTATTTAACTTCTTTGTTCTGGAAAGCTACTGACCAACCATAGATTTAGAATAAAGCATTGTGAATCACTTGACTTGATTCATGACTTCATAACGTGATTACTCTCATGCTATTGTGTGAATCTAACTATCTGGGTGTGACCAAGTCATGGGCTGGTGCCAAACTGTGTTCATTCTAAAAATGTTGGCACTGAGCACGTCTGGTCTTTCGATCGATAACGTTGTTAAAAGAGTGAGGCTTTAACAACTTGTAAGATATTTTCTAACATTAACAAATAGGCTGACTGCCTTCAAGTATACAGTAGCCGAAATCTGGTGTTCAGTGAAGGCCTAGTTTTCATTACTATTTTGGGTTTTAGCAGTAAGTCTTCGGGGCTTAGTATCTAACAGCTTTGCCGAAAGCGTGCTGTGATTATGGACCATTCTCAATGGAAGTCTTGTTCCTGGTTGATCAACTTGTTTGGATGGTGCTTGTGGACAGCAATCGTCAAAAAGGACCACAGATTTTCAAAGGGATTGTTATCCACTAGGGGGCGTCTATCATTATTAACTCCTAAGGGCAGGACAGAAACAGCATGTGGTTTCCCTGCTACAACACACCTCGTAGGGTGGAGCACATCTTGGAGCGGAGGGTTTGAGAGAGCAGTCTCAGCGGTGGTCATGCTGTTTCCCTCATGGAGGGAGCGCCACTCGGTACATGTTGCTAGGTAACCAGCATTCAGTGTGGCTAGCTACCCATCGTTCAGTACGGCTATGTTTTTGCAACAAAAACGTGAATATTTCTTGAGCCTTGCAACCAAAAACCTTCCACAAAACAATAGCAACGCAATAAAACTAGAAATGACACTGGCTACTTTTTAGTTTGCTGTTTTTTTTTTTTTTTTTTTTTTTTTACAGTTTACCGATTTATTATAAGAAAACAAACAAGTGTATAGAATAACCATTGCTGTGTAATAGTTTAATAAAACTAGAAATTACAGCCACTTTTCAGTAGTTTGAGATTAGCTGACTCGTATCCAGCGAATCCTTACAGGAATTGTGGTAAGATAACCAAATGACACTTTTTGTATCTCTTGTTTTGGTGCTTTTCCACTAAGAAGAAAGCCTGGAATAGTCTCAGGCTGAACCAAGGCTGCAGCTGAAAACCCTTCCTGTAATATCTTAATGTTTCTTCCCGCAGTGGCCGGAATGGGGGGCATGGCCCACATCGACGGGGACCACATTGTAGTGTCTGTGCCGGAGGGCATGCTCCTATCTGATGTCTTGACGGACGAAGGCATCCTGCTGGAGCACAGCCTCGTGGAGGGCCTCGAGGCGGAGGTGGAAGTCGAGGGCCTGGAGGCGGAGGTGGAAGTGGAGAGCGTGGAGACGGAGGTTGAGGAGTTCGGAGCTGAGGTGGTGGAGTTGGAGACTCACTTGGTCGAGGGCATAGAGACGGAGGTGGTTGAAGGACTCAACGGTGGGGTGGAGGTCCTGGAGGAAAGCCTAGAGACAGATGTCGAGGTGAAGGACCTTGGGGAGGAGGAATTCGGGGGCCTAGAGGCCGAGGTAGAGGTAGTGGGACTTGAGGCGGAGGTTCTGGAAGAGTGCCTGGAGACGGAGGTGATTGAAGGCTCTGACATGGGCCACGAGGACCTGCTTGGGACAGAAGTGGCCATCGAGGACGGTCTGGACCCACACCACCACGTCCTAACCTCCGACCTCACCCAAGGCTCCGTCCACCATCACATCCACCACCACATGCCAGACCAGCTCTTTGTGGAGCACCAGGAGGAGGAGGAGGAAGAGGAGGACGGCCATGGGGGGGAGTGCTTGGACCAGGAGCTGGAATCAGAGACTGGAATGGCAGGGGACGAGGGAGGGGACGAGGAGACCGTGATCCAGGCCCACGAGGAGATGCCTGTGGAGGTGGAAGCTGTCTCCCTGCAGACTGACGAGGAGGATGAGAAGAGCACCTCCGAGGACTACCTCATGATCTCCTGTGAGTCGGCTACCCCGCTGTAATGGGCGGGCGGAAAAGCCGATTTAGATGTAATAATTTTTAGTTTAGTGAGAGATTCAGTCCCTCATCAAGTTGGCAGGTATTAGTGATGTAGTTCACATGAAATTAAGGATTGTGTGAAGATGAATTATCTTCTCTTATCCTCTGCATCCTACTGTGTATCCAGGCAGTTTTTTGTGTGTCACTGACAAGGGTGAAATTCTGGATTTTTGTGTAATCTTTGTGTCTGTTTGTATGTCAGTGGATGATGTTGGTGAGAAGCTGGACCTAGGAGACACCCCTCTGGAGATTAGCACTGAGGTGATGCAGGACGATGGCTCCAACAAGGACGGGTCTGAGGTCATCAAGGTCTACATCTTCAAAGCCGAAGCGGACGATGATGTGGGAATAGGTAAGTGGAACCTCGCTCTTCAACGAGGCATTTCAAAAGGTAGATGCACAGGCCCCACTCATGGAGTTAAATGTTACACCCGTAGCTTTCTTATCCAACGTCGCTTAATCTTTTTGTCTTTGTTGATTTGAAGCAGTATCCACATTTTGTTTTAAAATGAATTAATCTTTTTTACGTTACTTTATTATGTATCAGCTGCATGTAAGGGAATAATGTATTTGGAGTTTTTGTCGTTTAGCGGACACCTATCCAGAGTTCCGGTTCCTGTTCAGGGGGCTGAATTAGACGAGCGCAAATGTCCCTCTGTGACCTACCGCTCGGATGGTCATAATGTAGGAAGGGTGCCTAGAGACGGAGAGCCCCAACTGTGTGTGATGGTCTGTGCAGGTGGGACAGAGGTGGTGTCAGAGAGTGACTTCCATAACGGCACCCACGCTGTCTTGGAGTCCAGGGGAGGAGGCAGGCACTGCCGTGGGGAGAAGATGGTCTACATGGCTGTGAAGGACCACGCCCAGTCGGAGGAAGATATCAGTGAGTACACGCTGGAGCGATGACCCCTGGCAGATGACCCGGTCTTTCTGGGGAGAATGCCTTCTGCCTGTCCGCTGGTTAAACGCGAGTGAATAGGTCCATCTAAAGGCTTTCACATGTGCAGTTCAAGTGTTAATAGAAAGGAAGGAAATGTTTACATGGTGGCTTTCGACTTGTGCGTTGAAATCCCGATGACTTTAACATGCTGCGTCGTTTCAAATACTTAAATGTATTTCAAATATACTCAATATTTATCAAATAAACACACGTGTGTCCGATTCACGCAACTGAATCCCAAAATAGAAATGGCCCAATGCCTTATTATTGGGTGCTATGTGTCGTTCCTGCCTGGGGTGTCTGTGTGCAGACGTGTCTGACATGGCTGAGCAGGTGTACATGGAGGTGGTGGTCGGAGAGGAAGAGGCCTCTGCCGTCCAGGAGACCCAGCTAGAGGACTCTCCCCACAGCAAGATGTTTGTCCCCGTCTCCTGGGCAGCTGCTTACGGTAAAAGCATTGCCTGTGGTAAATACCACTGGTCCTTTTCAACGCTGTGCGTCACATTACTGTGTCTGCGATCTCTGCAGAGCTTTGTGTTTATTCTTATAACCGTGTGCGGTGCGACTGTCGTCCAGTTATGGCGTACTGTCTCTTTAAGACCAATGGTAGACGGAGGTTCGACCTGTTTCTTTGGGTTGTCTAGGGAACAGTCTGGACACAGTTAAGAATGGAGCACCCAGGCCCTACGTTCAGAACAGAGACGGTACAGGAACCAACCGAGCCCTCAAGCAGAAGATCAAGAAGAAGAAGAAGGGAGAGACGCGTCAGTGCCAGACAGGTATGTGCATGACACAGTGGTGGTGATTGGCCAACAACCCTGCCGGGTCCATGATACAGTGGTGGTGATTGGCCAACAACCCTGCCGGGTCCATGATACAGTGGTGGTGATTGGCCAACAACCCTGCCGGGTCCATGATACAGTACTGGTGATTGGCCAACATCACGCCCGTTCCTTGATACAGTGCTGGTGATTGGCCACCATAGAAGACCCCTGACCATGATCTGTCCGGCCATTAACTGAGGGCTCGTATGAAATCATTTACTTTTGTAATCCTTTTTTATTTTCTATTGTAACTGCGGTCCTGATGCATCGCAACAGTGAGTAATGAGAATGTGCCCTCGGCTGAAAGTGTGTTCATATAGAAGAGGTTTGTGTGCAGGGCAGTGTGCCTTGCTCCAGAATCATACCCCCTGACCCGTCCAAAAGAGCCCCATAAGGAAGTTACATTTAGACACAATATAGTGAACGTTCAAAACAGCTTCAGGAAGAGAAGGAGGAAAACATGAAAGCTGCTTTTCTTCATGTTTGTGGAGGGCCAAATGTTTATCTGATGGCCCACTGTGTACTTGTCATGGGCCCACACAATGTTCTGACTGATTTGACCAACTTTTAACAAGACAAGTTGTAGAAGTGTTATGAAATGTTATAGTGATATCCCCCAGTTTACTGAATGTATGACCATCATGCAGTACGGTGTTCTAAGTTGTCTAACCCTATTCCTGGAGCTCCACCGTCCCTGTTTTAGCTTTTCATCCAGATATTTATTAAAAGCAGGTGACCTCCAATAGGGATGGGAAGAACGGTCATGCTGGTACCTCTTCAGAACCTGGGTTGGGCCCTGAATTAGAAGTTGAATCATGTTTGGAACAATCATTTCAATTAAATGGCCGAGAGTTCTATGTTTTTCTGCCAGTTACTGAAACTACTGGAAACTGAATTCTTCTGCTCAAAAACATTCATGGCCTTTTCCAGTTATCATCTTTTTCTGCTTGTTATTGTCTTAATGCATCGTTCTTCTCCCAACAACTAGACGTATAGAAGATACTATGAACATCAATCCCACATGGGTTTAACTTATAAAATAGTCCTTGCCCAAGCCTAAGGCACTGGGTCCCTACTTACTCGTTTCATTTCCACGGTCAGTTATAGTGTATTGGAAAGAGGAATTCGGTCAACTCAGTTTTTGCATATAGGCTTGGCCGACGTCGCTACACACCTGATGGTCCCGTCCGCATGGAGCCCAGTTCAGAACAACCGGCAGTGTGAGTTATGATGAACAAGACTCGCCAATGTATGATTACAAGGCAAACCGACACAGCGCTGATAACATGGGTCATTATTTGCTTTGTACTCATACAGCCATCTGCTGGATCTCTAACACGATTGGCCGGCTGTAAACAATATGACGCACATCCCTTTCACTTCAGATTGGGGTGAAAATAGTCTAGGCGTGAAATGTTGAGCATTGTTTGACGTTGCGATCGGATCGTTACTCCTCGTTGTTGGATCATCGTTCCCTAGTCAGGATCGCTGTCCGGGGTGAAGGTTATATCCGTACTCTTGTCTTCCCTCAGCCGTGATCATCGGTCCGGACGGCATGCCGCTGACCGTCTACCCCTGCCACATCTGTGGGAAGAAGTTCCGGTCGCGAGGCTTCCTCAAGTGCCACATGAAGAACCACCCGGACCATCTGCTCAAGAAGAAGTACCAGTGTACGGACTGTGACTTCACCACCAACAAGAAGGTCTGTTTTCTGTCTCTGGCGAGGCTTTGGATCGTTTCTTGATCTTTTATTCCTTCCCAACCGTCCCTCTCCCCCCCTGCATTTCCCCGTCCCGTTCGTTGGCTCTGCCATTCCTCCCGGTAAGTGTGCCGCTCGTCAGGCGAGTCGCCAAAAAGCCCCTTTGAATACGCGTTTGTGTTTCCAAGGTGAACTTCCACAACCACCTGGAGTCCCACAAGCTGCTGGCCCACCGCGGCGACCGGGACCGGAGCTCCTCCCCGGAGTACCCGGAATACAACCGGACCACGCCGGAGTACACGGAGTACACCCGGCATTACCACGAGGACAGCCAGCTGGGCTCCAACAAGCTCATCCTGAGGGACAAGGGCTCCAAGCTGCACCACTGTAAGTACTGCGACTACGAGACCGCCGAGCAGGGCCTCCTCAACCGCCACCTGCTGGCCGTGCACAGCAAGAACTTCGCCCACGTCTGCGTGGAGTGCGCCAAGGGCTTCCGGCACCCGTCGGAGCTCAAGAAGCACATGCGGACGCACACGGGCGAGAAGCCCTACCGCTGCACGCACTGCGACTTCCGCTGCGCCGACCAGTCCAACCTAAAGACTCACATCAAGAGCAAGCACGGCGCCGACCTGCCTTACAAGTGCGGCCACTGCCCCCTGGCGTACGCCGACGAGCTGGAGCTGCAGCGCCACGTGGACCTGGTGCAGGGCCACAAGACCCACCAGTGTCCGCACTGCGAGCACAAGAGCACCAACTCGTCGGACCTGAAGCGCCACGTGATCTCGGTGCACACCAAGGACTTCCCGCACCAGTGCGACGTGTGCGAGAAGGGCTTCCACCGGCCCTCGGAGCTCAAGAAGCACGCGGAGACGCACAAGGGCAACAAGACGCACCAGTGCCGCCACTGCAACTTCACCACCTCGGACCCGTTCACCCTCAGCCGGCACATCCTGTCGGTCCACACCAAGGACCTGCCGTTCAAGTGCAAGCGGTGCCGCCGGGCCTTCCGGCACCCGGCGGAGCTCAAGAAGCACGCCAAGACGCACAGCGGCAGGAAGGTGTACCAGTGTCAGTACTGCGAGTACAACAGTTCAGACGCGTCGGGCTTCAAGCGCCACGTGATCTCCATCCACACCAAGGAGTACCCGCACTGCTGTGACTACTGTCCCAAGGGCTTCAGGAGGCCCTCGGAGAAGAGCCAGCACATAGCCAGGCACCACAAAGACATGCTGATGTGAGGCCTTGTGTTAGCACGCGACGGGCCGGCCGACGCGGACCGAGTTGGCTCGGTCGGTTTACGCAGGACCCGGGTTTTAATGACACGGGGGCCCGGGGGGGGGCTGGGGGGTACATTTCAGATGCACTGGTACATTTCAGATGCCTGATGGTGGTTGATGGCAACATGGGAACTGGACGCTCCGTTTTCACTGGTTGTGTGTGGTTAGACTTCCCCAGATCCCACTCATCACCCCCTCTCTCCCGGAGGCGAGGAACATAGGAATATTGCGGGACTTTGGGTCAAGCTTATAATATATGTATTTATAAGCTGCGGGATATCTGTAACTATGTATTTGTTTTGCTGCAGAAAATGGATTCGCATTTAATGAACATTTATTCAGGGTCTCAAATTAAGTTTATTTTTATACTTGTTGCAGCTTAAACGCTGCGGGAAAGAGAGACCGACATCCAGACAGACTTTTCCTCTAACTAATATAGGAAGTGGTGCTTTAAGGTCATCCAGGCCAGTACTTCTGTCCAGCTATCTTACCAGACTATCAAACTAGTACAAAGGGCTGCTTTGCTCTTCATTGTACAATACCCACTACAATTGTGTAATATCCGATCCTGGGTTTAAGCAGTGTTTCAAATCTTTAACATACAGTATGTTTAGTGTTTGCTTCAGCCTAGCTTGAGTGCCAGATGAAAGGGGTTTGGTGTGGAAGGAAATCCTGTGGATCCTATTGGCCAGAAAAGCGCAAACAAACTTGGCTTAACTGTTTGAAATAATTCCAAATATGGTTTGAATCCAGGTCTAAAGTACCACCGCCCCCCCCAATGACCTGGTTTTTACCCTATTAGCAGTTTTAAAGGCATTCTTAATAACAATCGTGTCATAAACCCGAGAGTACTGACTGCTGAACTACACAGCAGGATTAATGAGTTAGCCAGCTAAACAACCAGAAATAACTTGGGTTCCTTAGGAAATCAACATGTTTGTGTTTCATGTAGACCGCTAAGCTAGTTAACTTATTGACCCTGCCATGTGTTATGGTCTCGGGTGGGGTGGTCTACGCGTAAGGGCGACAGAGACTGCGCTGCGGATGGGGCGCTAGTTTTGCCCTGAACCTGTAGGGTTCTGGCCAGGAGTAGTGCCACACTTATGTAGACTGCTAGTAGGACCGTTGACAGTGAAACAATGTTTACACAAGCACCTTAATGTAACCTGCAACCTATGAAACCAACTCATTTAAAGAAGAAAAGTGTGTCCCCACCCCAAACGGTGCCGATTTGTTATGAATTAAAGTTGTTTAATGTTTTGATGTCATGTAAGATGGACAGGTGGTTACGTTCTTTTGGGTTTGGTTCAAAGCTCCCGCGGGTTTTAACCACAGTTTTGTGATCATATTGTGAATGCCACTGTAAGATGTCTGTATGTGTACGTGTAATCACATATAACACGGATGCGTTCACCCGTGTCCCAACCAGCGGATGGTAATTATGCCTTATATGTCCCGTTGTTTCCTACTCCTCATGCACTGAGCTCTGCTGACACAGAAATCGGAAAAAAAGAAAAGTGATTTTTAAAAGTCTCAAACATGCTGTGTAAAGTACCATTCTCTAAGAGATTATTTATGTTTGAGTCTGTAGAAAGCACTTTAACTTTTTTTATTTTACTTTTTGTTTTTATTTTACGTACAAGCCGTGGGTGTGTGATTCGTGTTCCCTGAATTTAAGAGAGTTTGTGTGGTGTAGAAAAGTATCCATCTGCAATAGGTATATGATCAAAATGTGCAAGTAAAAGAGAGATTTCAGTTGAACTGTTCTGTTTTTTATATCTGATATGTGATGGGTTGGCCTTTCTGTTGAGATATCTGCTAACGGGTTTCCTCCAATCTGTCACAACTAAAGCACGGTAATTGGGCTACACACACAACACACACACCCCACAACAGACATAACAACTCACACATTCACTCCATAGAATCAATCGGTTGAGGGACTGGCACACATACAAAGCGCACACACCTTGAATACCATGGTTAAGATATTGGCATTCAAGTCTTAAGGTATGCACATAACCTTTATCATTGAAATGTAAAAAAAATCATGCATTTTCTTGTACCTTTTTGTTAATTTTCTTTGTCTGATTGTTCACAAACTACTGGTGAGGAGGAACTAAAATAAAAAGCGATCTTTTTAGTTTCAGTGGTTCTTTTTCTCCGGCCTGTGCGTCCCAAATGGCGCCCTCTTGCTTATTTGGTTTACCAGTGTTTCTCAACCCTGCTGGATGTGACAGAGCAGGGACAGATCTAACACATGCTGGGCAGGGACGCCCAGGAGCCGGGTTGAGAAACACAATGTGGGAATACATTTGTCTTGTTCAAAACTACCACTAGAGGGCGGCCTTACTCCACTTTAACTGGTTGATTTAAAGATGGAACGCAAAAGCCCCAGTAAATTCACTACTCAATTGAGCGGCACGACAACTGCCATGAATTCCCAGACCACCACGGGCTAAAATACCTAGTGATTAACGTATAGCAATCAGGGGGAGAGGGGGGCACTATAGCAGAAAAGGGTACTTTTCAACATCTGTGAAGTATCCATCATCTCGCCTGGTCAGAAGTACTGCACTACCTAGGGAATAGTGTGTAATGTACTGTGCAGGAGCTCACTAAATGTGATTATGTCGTGTCAGCGCTTCTGTGCCCCTCGCCACCTCTTCCTGTACATCACAATTGATTTTCCCTTCAGGACCGTTTTAATGGACCAACGCCAAAGAAGTCGCCCAGTCGCCTGCATTCCAAATGGCCCTCCGCCACCCTAGGTAGTGTGCGACACAATATAGGAGGTAGGGTGCCAGTTAGAAAGCAGAGGTTGAAATGAACCAAGCTTGACAGGGGGAACTGGTGGCTGCATCACTCTGGTCTGGGCATCAAGTAGGCCAAGTCACATTAATAACTAGGAGGGATGTTAATGGAACTTGGAGAGACAACTTTTGCCTCCATTTTTCATCCCAGGAATAGTCATGAAGTGCTCCTCGATTTGAGAAAGATGTGTGTGTGATTATTTTACCTCAAGGTATTTGAACATTGATTTCTGTTTTGGCTTGCGCATTGCAGCACTTGTAATGACTGTAGTTAATGTGTGGGCCGTTAGCTTTCATTTGAGGATGTTGGAATCGATATTGCATTAACTATTTAAAAATGACTGCATTTTTTAATGCATTTAGGGGGCCACATTTATTTGCTGTTTCTAATTAGGCAGGTGTTCATGATTGTTTGCCTTATTGAATGCACAAACTAGCTGTCTAGGCTTGATTCGAGCATTTGCATTTGGAGTCTTGATGGTGTCTGTCAACATTGGGACCAAAGAAATGTCACGCTGGTCATCACAAGGCAGGTAAAGCAGAATATATTGATCAGAGACAACTGAAACATTTGGTATGTTAAGAAGCACTGGTGAACTTAGCATTGGCAAACAACCTGGTAGACTTGGACTACAGTGGATGACTCTAACGCTTATATTTAACATGGGGGCTTATCCTTTCACAAGCGCTCATGTGCTCCCACTTTGTAAGACTGTGGGGACTAGTGTCCTTGATAATTATCACCCTTTTTATACATTGTCATCCCTTGCTAAAATCCAGGAAGCATTGCTAAATAAACAGTCATGTTCCTTTTTATCAGAAAATTGCATTTCAATCTGTTTTTAGACCTGGGCACAGCACCCTAACAGCAAATCCTTTTTTATTTGTAAATGATCTGTCAAGGTTTTGTGTGGGAAATGATACTGTATTGCTCTGTTGATCTATCGAAGGCGTTTAAAACTGCGTTTGATACTGTAGAAAAATCTATATTATTCAAAATTAATTTAGACAGAACCTAGGCAGTAAATTACAGAATTTAATCAAAATGTCTTGTAATCCACCAATGAGTAACACAGTGTTAAATTTTGGTTCATATATTGTTAATTTTTTACAGAGTTATAGATAAATTAAATAACCTTTTTATTATAATTTTTAAGCTGATAACACAATTGCTCCCTCCTTGAGAAAAACCCACTTATGCATCGTAGGTTATTACTAAATGCTAATAGAATATATGCTATTTTGTATATCAAGGAAGTTAGTTACTATCTTCCTAAAATACCTGTATTTGGTTAGATTAAAATATACATATCAGTTAGTTGGTGAAGCTATAGATTTAAATATGTTTCTTTTATAGGAACAAATCATATCTGTCTCATCAGCATAGAAAATATATTGTTTAAGCAAATGTCATGTCACTGCTAGTATAGTGCTATGTCAGCTTCGGTACAGAAACCTGGATAGTATATTGTATGACCTTGCATTCTGTCACTGGTGCAATTTGGCTGGGAGTTACTGACCTATAAAAGGGTCAGATGTTGGTTGATGTTTTTATATAGGCTATCATATCTAAGAAAGACAATGTGTTGGAAAAATAGTAGTTACCAAACATGCTCTAGACTGGATAGTACTGGAGATACCTTGGGGCTATTCAGAACTGGGTAAAACCGTTGTTTATTGTTTATTACAATCATGTAAATACCGTTCAGAGGGACTTTAAGTTAAACATTGACGTGTCTATAAGACAATTTGATTTCTTATAAATTATCTTTTTATAGTTAATTACAATGGTTTTTCTTAAAGTGTATTTCTATTGTTGTGATACAGGGCTTGGCTGTGAAAGAGACCTTGGTCTCAGGAGATTTCCATGAATACAGAATTATGAAAAAGCAAACAACATGAACACACTCCATGAGTTAGGTTGGGATGAACTGCTACTGTCCATTGAAGACTGGAGGTTCAAACACATGGATGTCCTCCAATGTCCTAAAACCCTCCATATGTCTGAAGAAAGGTATCGACAACAAACTACAACAATATTGAGTTGTACCTGAACAATTGCTAAAGAAAATAATATATGTTATATGTTGGGGGTTAAGAGCAAAAAGTGGTAAGTTATTAACTAGCCAAGTCAATTGCCCTAAATCCAATCCGGCCTTACATTACTGAAGACTGAATGCAGAAAAGGTCTTAAATATGCGAGAACTGAAAATGGCTGCAAGTTTCACTGTCCAAACAATTCTGGGGTTCACTGTTGTGTATCAGTAATTTAATGTAGCATACATTCACCAGTTTAGCAGACATGTATCTAGAGCAACATCTGAGTACATATTATTGGCCCTTCTGTGGGAATTGAACTCATAACCCCAATGTATGGTTTATAAACTATAGGAGCCGTGTGCTACAATCTGAGTGCACAGGTCAGGGTTTGCCAGACACTAGGCATGGCAAGAAAACCAATGTCCTTTGATTGCAGACAGTGGAAGAAAATGTACTTTCCTCCTGATCTCAGACAATGGAAGATAATGTATTTTCCCCCTGGTCTCAGGCACTGGAAGACAATGTAGTTTTTGTCTGGCGCTAGAAGATAAGACTTTTGCTATCCATGATCCATGGCTGAATTTGTTGAAGCGCCACTATCCATTTTTAATTACTACACAACACATCCTGCTTAAATCAACATACTGAAGGGATTGGGGGAGTACACTGTTCACTGCAACACGAGACAATAATTGTTATGGTGGGGGATTATTCCAACATCAATGTAATCTTTAGAGACGCCGATGTATGCAAACCAGAAATAGGTTTTAGAACCTTTCTCTCTCTTTCTCATTTAAATGTTGCTCATGGATGATGCATCTCACCGCAGAGAAATTTAATAAATAGTGTGGGTGTGTTTACATGGATGCTGAGGACCGCAGGGAGTCTAAGAAGAACAGACTGACATTTTCTAATTAACTGAATAGATCACTTAATTCTGCTGTCTACCAGGTAAAGCTTCTGAAGACAGGCAGATCAATAGGAAAAAGGCCATTTCCAACAATTTGAAGGACATCTTTCCACTGTCTGACAGATGGTTTACAAATAGCGAACGGTCCAGACCCCTGGCAAGGTGCTTATACAAGGATATTACTACAGCGGGGAGATCCAGACTGGATCCAGAAACAGCCTTATTTCTATACAGATAGATGCTTATACAAGGATATTACTACAGCGGGGAGATCCAGACTGGATCCAGAAACAGACATATTTCTATACAGATAGATGCTTATACAAGTATATTACTACAGCGGGGAGATCCAGACTGGATCCAGAAACAGCCTTATTTCTATACAGATAGCAGGACACTAAGACTATACTATCGTAATTGTATGTTCATAGTTAATTACTAATTACTGACAGAAATAGCACCAACTAAGCCACAGAGAAAGGTGTGACACATACACACACACACACACAAACAGGTTGCTTTAACGATGGACTGACCTAGAGGGCGAAGGACAGGACCAGTATTGGATCCACAGAGAGAGCTCTTGTGGGAAATCAGGGAACAGATTGGAGAGATGGAGAAAGATGACTCAGCCGCCCACTAGCAATACCCTCCGCATTCCCTCGCCCCGATGGCCACTCACACGTCAGGTGGGACTTCTTCAGGAGCTAGAAAAGTGATTGGAATACTGTCCTTTTCAATCAAAGTGTCTCTAACCAAGATACATATGATTGAAGTCGTTAGTTTATTTTACTTTGCTAGGTCAATTCAATCTGATATGTTGCAAATAGTGCACAAGAATATCGCTTATGAACGTCGGGTGGGTGCTTACAATGCATTTTTGAAAATTTAACGTCTTATTTGTTTATTATTTGTCATGTGTTTATCGTATATTTCTTAAGTGTTCAGTATTAGGCGTATGTAGCCTGCGTGTCGTGACAGCAGCTGTAGGTCTCCTAACTATTCACTAGATGTCACTGCTATCCTCGTTTTTTTTTTATAGGGACATGAGTTTCATTACCGCTACAATGTGCAGTTACAATGTTAATTCTAAGGACTCATAATAGTTGGTCATATTCTAACCCTTTTTTACTAATGTCTGTATTAATATGGTGTTGATAAATACATTGACATTTTATGTAACATTAAACATTTGAATTGACTTCTCGGTCCCACGACAGAATATGAGATGGCACCAAATGATCAATAATCTGCATAATTCCCTACCATTAAAAACGTATCAATCATTCCCATGCCTTGACCGTTGTTTTAAGCGGGACGGGAAACTGTTAGTTTGGCATAATATGAACACTTTCCTAGGGTGAGGGTATTGCGCGTCAGCGGCAGGTAGGTGGGGTTAACGGGGCTGAATATTTATGTTACGGGTTGCAGTAGAGCACTTCGGGATATCATAAAGAGTGGCTGTTACTACGAGAGGAGAAACGAGACTGCGATGGAACGACCAGAGGTGCTTTTGTTCATGGCTTTAGCTTGCATTTCGTTTGAGAAACCTGCCTTGTTTTTTAGCTATTCATGATCGTCACACCAACCTACGGCGACTCCTCCAACTATGGATTGTACTGAAGTTCTACATTGTGTGTATTTGCTTCAAGACATCCAAGAGAAATAAGAAAACCGTCACGGACGTTTGTTCGCGGTCCCCCGGACTGTACTACACATTAACTGTCGTATTGAGACATTTATCAACGGATATTTACACCAATTCGTTTTGAATATCTTCTTTTAGTCCTTGGATGCAATATTTAATATAGGCTGTTGGTATACACTTGAACACAATATATTTTTTTCCACTGTTTGCGCAAGTTATTTGGTGTGTGTTAGTTGCCAGACCAAAAAATATATTTACAATATATTCGTCAATATTACCCTTATCGCTTGGTATTTAATAACGTTCGTCTTGAGGTTTGCTATGCGACCTTGTGAATAATGTGTTTCCTGCAGTAAAGTGCTTTTTAACGTTTAACAGCCCGTCGCCACAGACGCTACGCTAATCACCCACAGGGTTTTAGAAATACCCATTTGCTAATTTTGACCTCAGAACCCTAAGTTGTGATGTTAAATGTAAATGTTATTCAGATGAACGCGAGTAACCTAGTGTGGCCATAACCTAGCCTAGGCCATAACGTGGAATTATCTGCCAATTTAGTATCAAGGTGACAGTCGGAGTAGTCTTGCAGCCCGCGAGCTGAGGTCTTGTAGTGTGACAGACAGACAGACAGACGTATAGACGAGAAAAAGAAAAACCTGACATGGCTCTGTCAGATAACACCCCGGGTATTCCTGTAGGGGAGGAAGCGGTGTTCCCAGAGATCATAGAGCTGAATGTGGGCGGCCAGGTGTATATCACCCGTTACTCCACCCTGGTCAGCGTGCCAGACTCTCTCCTGTGGGAGATGTTTAGCAGGAAATCCACCAAAGGACTGGCCAGGGACACCAAGGGGCGCTTCTTCGTGGACCGCGACGGTTTTCTCTTCCGGTATATTCTGGACTACATGAGGGATCAGCAGCTGGTGCTCCCGGATCACTTCCCGGAGAGGGGTCGCCTGCAGCGGGAGGCCGAGTTCTTTCTCCTCCCCGAGCTGGTGAAGCTCCTGGCCCCCAGAATCAGCAAGCAGAACTCGCTGGGCGACGAGGGTTGCCAGAGCGACCCGGAAGACTGCTCGCCGGGGATCGACTCGGGGCGCAACCTGTCGTCGCTGGGCGCCGCCGCTGCCGCCTGTGCCAGCCTGGTGCCCGGCGGGGGGGGCGACGGCAAGCGCTCTGGGTTCGTCACCATTGGCTACCGCGGCTCCTACACGTTGGGCCGCGACACCCAGACCGACGCCAAGTTCAGACGCGTGGCGCGGATCATGGTCTGCGGCAAGACCTCCCTGGCCAAGGAGGTGTTCGGGGAGACGCTGAACGACAGCCGCGACCCGGACCGGCCCCCGGAGCGCTACACCTCCCGCTACTACCTCAAGTTCACGTTCCTGGAGCAGGCCTTCGACAAGCTGGCGGACGCCGGCTTCCACATGGTGGCGTGTAACTCCACGGGGACCTGCGCCTTCGCCCACGAGCAGACGGACGACAAGATCTGGACCAGCTACACTGAATATGTGTTCTACCGTGAGTGAGACCTTCACCCGCCCTGGTAACCAGGCAACCCCTAGAGTCCCCAGCCTCCAGCCTCCAGCACCCTTCGTACCCCCCTCCCCCCCGCCTCCCTGGATCTAGCCCCGGGTCCCCTGCCTCCTGAAACCCAGCGTCCAGTCCCTCCCCCCTTTGGCTCATTGGCTCCGCTGGTTCTCCCAAGCCCTTGGCCCCCAGCAGCCTGGGCCTCTGGGCTTCCCAACCTTCAACCCCTAGCTTCAAGCCTAACCTGCCTCCAACCAGCCAGCCCCTCTCCAAATCACTTTGAGCCACTGCCGCCTCTGGAGCCCCCTCCGATCCAACCATATCCCGACCAGCGCCCGCTCAAGCCCCCAAAGACCCGAGCACAGCCCTCCTCCTCCTCCCCAAACCATCCTACAGAAAGACTGCCTCCACCCTCCATGCATTATGCTGTACCCTCCTTTTGTATATAGCATCTGCCTTGATGAAGTGCAAAGCCACGTGTTAAATAGCGTACAGTCCATTTTGATCCGCGCTAACT
The DNA here is from genome assembly GCA_016801125.1 of Novumbra hubbsi. Taxonomy (NCBI): domain Eukaryota; kingdom Metazoa; phylum Chordata; class Actinopteri; order Esociformes; family Umbridae; genus Novumbra; species Novumbra hubbsi. The sequence goes on from JACXGK010006094.1 coordinate 19,585, forward strand.
ATGGAACTGAAGAGAACCGGTTGGACGGAGAGGCCTTTAGGTCCTGGCCTTGGAGTACTGTCTGGTTTTGTACCGCCCCTCCTCTTCTGCCTACTATGAGGGAGATTAGACTTCTTTCTCCTATTCCGAAAAAAAGGAAAGAATTGGACATCAAAGCAGCATAGGGGAATGAGCGAGAGTGGTCGGCCCAGCTCAGGAAAAAGAGCAAAGCGTTACCTGAGAAAGAGGTTTAAATTCCCTGTAAAATGTTTTGGGTGAAAGGTCTCTAGGACCAAGCTGTCGGGAAAGAGTTTGCTAACTTCTTCAGTTAAAAAAAATTACACTTTTCCCCAATTTTTGGAAAGATAATATTGCCTCAGCTTTTAGTAGGTCTCTGCTTGTAAAGACAACTAGCATATGTGATGCCATCTTGTCTCACAAAATGCATAATTCATCTCCTTATAAGAGCAATGAGGGCCAGTTAGTTATAAGGACTAATATCATCATCTCCTGCTGTTCTTGTATGTCTGCAGAAGAAGCCTTTTCGCTTAAAGGTAGAAAAACAAATGCTAATCTTAATTGGCAGAGTTAAAAAATGAAGTAAGAAGATGAGAAATGAATCATAACTCAAAAAGTTGTGTATTTGTGTGAAAGAAAGATCAAATAAAAAATAGAGAGATTTTTACAAAGTTGTGCCTAATACATAATGAGGGGTTGTATGATATAGCACCAGATGTTGCATATCGTGCCCTGCTGTCAACCAGAACCCTATTCAGGCCCAACGCGGTGAATAAGATGCTTGATGGTTTGTGTTAAATAATTGCGAGGTTTATTCTAATTTCCTGCGTCTGGAGGTCTGCGGTATTACGAGAACATCGATGTAAAGAGAGATTTACATCAATGTTCACAAATCATTTTTAGCATCTTGTTCCTCTTCTGTTTCTGGTTTATTTCAACAGAAACATTTGACGTGGGCAAGATTGATAGTGAATGCACACAAATATGGCTTTTAGCCCTTCTGAAACGTTGGTTTACAGTTATGAAGGTTAATTATTTTTTCTTTTTCAGTGTATTTATTTTCCTCTGTATGGCGTGTGCTTTTTCGTACTATTTAGTTCAGTATTACAGTTCAAAGCTCTTGCGTATGGGATTCTTGCTGTTATTTACTGTATTGTGTTTACTAATGAGCAGGAGATAACGCCATAGCAAGACAAGAGACAAAAACGCTGTACAGGACTTTGGGTAGTAGGTGGTGTTATAATGTGATATTTCTAGGATATGTTTTACTACAGTCGTCTCCTGATAAGTAAACCAGTCAGTGCATGTTGTCATGACCGTCAAAACATTCTCAAACGAATACGGTTGAATACATTGTCACGGCAGTCTGAACAGTTGTCTTCCAGGAGTTGCCTGTACTTAAACTAACAGTCAGTCTAACCACAGCGACGGGAGAGAGTGTTCTGGGGGGTCAAAGGTGTAGAGGGCTTAAGTGGTTGATTATTTTTCAGGTATACCCTCAGGGCAGTCTGATAACAAAAACATCACTGCTTAATGTACGTTGTAAGGTCAAATAAATCTCAGAATCGTCATCAAAAACCGAGACATACTACCTGGAAGGCACAACTTGTACCGCTAAAACACAATTAACTACTTATATCAGTAGTAAAAGCACAAAGTATCCAGCCTAATAAAGTGTGTATCTTCTTGCCTCTGTGGTTTGGTCGATAGTATGATATTCCAGTTAAGGTGTAAAGAAGCCATTTTTAAAAGCCTGATATGGATTTTAAATGGTTTCCTGGATGTCACTAAAGTTTAACTATAGCACACCATTGAAAGGAGGGGCTTGACATGGAAAACTTGTTTCAATATCAGTGTGTCAGTGTCACAAGTCAAACAGATCAAACAGCAATGAGGGAAAACCCTTGTTTGTTAAAAAGTAAGTAAAAGGAAATGTAATTTGTCAAATCAAATTTGTTTTATATTTTTTTCTATTGCATTGTACATCAATTATGTTTATTCATTAACCTGCATATGTAGGGTGAAATACTTCAGAAGAGTACACTCTCATTGATATAATCATTGTATCTTAAAAGTGTTAACAGTACATAAAAGTCTTTCACAAGTAAACCCTTTCATCTTTTTACTGAAAAGCCCTAAAGTACACTTTCTGTTTACTTTCTGCCCTAAAGTAATTTTTTTATTTTTTTAGCTGTCTTTCAATCCTTTTATTTATTTCTCGCTCTTGTTTTGAAAGGCAGGCCAGAAACAGAAAAGAGTATTGGGAATAGAAACATTAGATAAGTGGCTTTATCTGTCAAAGCAGATTACACAACCTCTAATCTATCAATTAGACATGAGTCTACAGTAACAACGCAGACACACACAAGACAGTAATTAGCATGGCTGTTGTTGAGTGAGCATCACGTCAAGTTAGCCTGGTTCCAGAGCTGTTTGTGTTTTTACCTACTCTATTGCCATTGTCGATCCAAACAAATTAATAAGGCATTGTCGAGAGACAATAAACTGAGGCTTTGGTCAGGTGCTTTACAGGCAGTGAGTGGGCTCTTCGTTTCCACCCAGACAGAGGCAGATTCATCTGTGTGTGTTCTTCGCCAAGATGATGGATCCTTTTTTTATAGAATTTCTTCAGCCAGATACTGTTATAGGGTCAACTAGCAGACCTTTGGCATGAATAAATACCGTATGAATCTAGTCAATGCGTAAACAATGGCATCTAAATGTCAAGTCAGAATTTCTATCCCTAAATGCTTTGGCATCAGTGGTTTACCATTTCTTTTTTCAGGGGCCCAATTTCTAGAGAATAACTTCCTGGCCCCCCACAAAAACACACCCTCACCGCACACACAAACCCTTCCTTACCACCCCATTGCATGTTAACTAGTGCCTTCCTCTTTTAGATGTATCTATATTTGTCCTGCTGCTTTGGAATGCATGATAGCGCTGAAATCCTGGGAGAGTAGAGTGCGTTTTGACAGTGCACGGGAATGTTTTCCCAGCCAATCCAAACTTAGTCGGGAGATATTCAGGTGGTAGCGTGAGTGTGAATTTTGTCCCAGGCGACTATGCACATAAACAGCATAAAATGCCACAGAGGGCAGTTAGAAGGGAGACGTGAAAGTACACGGAGGGAATTTCATACGCTGGTATCCTTATCTACAGGGTCGGTCCTCTCTACGACTGGGTGCCAGAAGTGCTGTGTCTGATTGTACCGGGGGTTTTTAAATAAACATATTTTATCGAGAACAAATGTTTTATCTCTTCGAACATGCTTCAGAGCATACCCTATATTTGTTGGTGTGGCAATACAGCAAGACCGTGTGAGCATTCTCAGCACATGGAGCAGTGAATATTGGCTATTCAGATCAGTCTGGGTGATTTTGCAGCTCCGTTTCATCTTTCTGCAGTTGCTGTTTTTCAATTTCACACCGTTTCTGGGAATTCACTTGGGCCTAGGTGTCCCAGTGTGAGAGGAGGAATTCAAGTGGGTACTAAAGCTGTGATTCCCAAACCTATTTAGGGTGACTGTCAAAAAAATTGAACTTTGCTCGTCACAAAGAACCCCAGACGTCCCCTGAAGTGCATCCTATGGTCTCGTAAGTCTCCTTAAATAACCCCTGTGGAGAGGCCAAGTACCCCCCCCCCCCCGAGGTCCTATTACCCCTGGCGTGGGACCACTACTCTAAACTGTTAGAGAGGGATCTGAACTATTCTAAAGTATTGCTATTAAAAAATGTTGCCTCGAGGCAACAATTTGACTGGAACTTTGTGCATGGTGTGTAGAATGTAGACCTTAGCCTTGAAATTCCCTGAACCAGAACAGGCTCCCATACATCTTCAAGACAGTATGCCTTCAGCAGTCATCTTCAATTTCTCTGTGTCTGCATGACTATTTATTGTCTATGGGAGGTGCCCATATATAAACTCTTAGAACAAAAGCCTGCAAACAGGTTCTTTGTGGAGGAATAATTATCTACATAGAACTGTTTTGATCTGAATAACCTTATTTGTAAGGCAAAGTGTTCCTGATCTTTAACATCCTATGAACCATTTTCGGTAGAGAGGGTACGTTGGAGATCTTTCAGTAGACAAGAAGGATTCTACACAGAACCATGTATCAGATCCATTACAATGCTTCATTGCAGAGCGATTTTCAGAATTATTTGTTTTAGTATCTTTGTGTTGCATATGCAATGTTCTTTTTATAATTTCATTCTCATAAGGTAAATCACAGTTTCCTAAACATAACATTTTGCTAAACAAATCCTATGTCTTAGTACACTGCTCAGATAGGATAAGGGAACAGGTTATTATAACAGTCTAACACCAAGTCAATTCAACTTCAGTCATATCAATCTGTCCAGATAGAAAGCATGAGCAATTGGGAATCAATGATGGTGACAACTGGTGCACTGTAGAGGCAACAGCAACACAAACCTCAAAAAGAGAATGGTTTTGCAGGTGGTGGCCAAACACAATTGCTCTCTCCTTATGTTATCTTCTCTAGTTTTGTGATTCTCTAGTGTCTATGTCAATGCTGGTAACATGAGGCAGAACCTGCAATGGTCCAGCTCCTCCAGGATGGCACATCCATATGTGCTGTCGCATGAAGGTTTGCGGTGTCTCCCAATACAGCCTCAAGAGCATGGAGGAGGAACCCGAGCCCTACAAAATGACCTCCAGTGAGTTTTAAGGGTGGCATGAGGGCCTGACGTCCTCTAATGGGACCTGTGCTCACAGCTCCACTGCACCCTGCAGCTTGATCGGCTTTCACCTGAGAACACCAGAATGTGTCAGCTCAGCCAATGGCGCGTTGTTCACTTCACAGATGAGAGCAGGTTCACACCAAGCACTGGTGACAGACGGTGAAGGAGTACGGAGACGCCGTGGTGAAAGTCATGCTGCCTGCAACAACTCCCAGGAGGACCAGTTTGGCGGTGGGTCAACGATGGTCTCCTTAGAGGGTCACACAGACCTCCACATGCTAGCCAACGGTACCCTGACTGCTGTTGGGCATCGGGATGAAACTCATTGACACATTGTAAGACCTCACACTGGTGCAGTGGAATCGGTGTCTCCGATCCCGCCAAGTAGCACCACAGACGGTCCAGGAGCTCACGGATGCCCTGATCCAGGTCTGGGAGGAGATCCCTCATGAGTTGGAACAGCCTGTGATTTCAATTGTTTAATTAGATTGTTGGTGTGATTTTGACTCCAGCCCTCAATCGGTTAGTGATTTTGTTCTCAACGAATTACACAATGTGCATGAAAGATTTCAAACTATAATATATTTCCTTCATCAAGACCCAATGTGTGATTTAAAAGTTCCCTTTTTTTTGTTAAGCAGTGTAGTTTGATTCATTAAACCTGTTAATGAGATACGTTTTCCAGTTAATATTCCAAATTACAGGTGAATAACAATTCCTCCCATTGGATATCCTAACGTTGTCTGGATTCCTACAAGAATTACACATGTAAACCAGAAGTTTCTCAAACCCTTCAAAAAGGCGTTATGATATGTGAAGTATTTGAATAAATAATTAAATGCTCCTTCCATGTGAGGCATCGTGCAACTCATTTGGCTTCATGAATACAGTGTTTGAACAAAGTGAACGTTTCTGGAAAAGAAAGCAAGTAAGTTCTATTTTCTGAAAGGAAAGAGTCAAGGGTATGTGAGGTCCCTGAAGCATAATCAAGGTCACTAGCAGTTTCTGTTACAAATCGTTACACGTTCGTTGCACGATTTGTTTTATTCAGACTAATTAGGCCTGTGGAACCCGTGAGTAGGAGAGGAAAGTTAAGGGGTTCTCATCAGGTCCCTCTTCTGGATAAAAACTTTAGACACGAGAGATAGAGCGGAAGGAAAACAGGATGGGGGGAGAGAACGGGAATAGCACTGTTGTGTCTTCTAATGTCTTCGGTCACTGATTCCGTTGTCTCATCGTTCGCTGAGCCTCTTGTCCCGCCCCGAGCCTCTTGGTTAACACTACTCTGATTGGCTCTCCGCCTTGTCGTGTTCTGAATCGCCATGGCAGCTCTCCCAAATGGCAGCCTCTTCCCCCTACAGACAATCGGAAGCCCGTCGGGCTGTGGTCATGCCCATTGTCCTGCATGGGGAATCCAGCCGTGTCCTCCAGGCCCGTTAACATACACAATGAGACGAAGACACGCGACGCGCGATGAGGGCTCCCGGGATCTCGCTGGCGGGCGGACGGAGGGGGGGTCCATGTTGCCCCGTGTTCGAGGGCGCGTGTGCCAGCGGCGAGGCCACTCCGAGAGGCGCCGTTTTTATTCGTGATGACAGCCATCTGCACTCTTCCTTTCCCGTTTTGTGAGAAATAGGATATGGATTCGCCGGGCCCTTTTGAAGTTTGCTCGTCTGAGGCCCGGCAAGGGTCTCGGCCGTGTATTATTGATGCTGTGTAAGGTGAAGTACAGCATATCAATATCTGGGCCTATCACTGTGGCAGAGCACTGTAGTCTAACCCAGACTCACCAAGTATGCACATGGAAGCCAGCAGGCAATCACACATGCGTGTACATGTGCACGGACAGACACACACATGCCTCAGTGAACTAACAGTCTCTCTTGATCTAATTGGTGGCTTATTTTCTGTCTCTTTCTTCTGATCCTTTTTTCCCGTTCTCGACCAGCCCAGTTATAAATGCATTAGCAGTCTAATACACTGTTTGTTCTCTCTCCTTCCCTTCTCTGCCTTGTCAGTGGGCAGCAAAGACCAGTTGAATGCAGGTTATAATGATGAGCAAGGAAGTAAACCTGAAAGCCTGTTTCAGCCTGGGTGTGTGTGTGTGTGTGTGCGTGCGTGCTCGTGGGGGCGTGTGCATCTGTGTATGTTTGTTTGTGTTTCTGTATACGTGCGATGGCTCCCGCTCCAATATATTAGCCCAGTACAGCTGCTGAGGGTTGGGACGGGTTTGTCCCATTGTCTACAGGATTATTTACACTGCTCAAAATAAACAGTTAAACCCCACACCGGATCTCGATGAACGAAATATATATTACATAGCTCTCTTGAGAACAAAAGGACGTAGAAACGTCAATGGAAATCTAAATCTAAAACCCATGGAGGGCTGGATTCAAACTCACACCGAAATGGAAAGAAATTTAAATCACAGGGTGTTCCAACAAACGGGAACTTGGTCATCTCCGTCACCGTCTGGGCATGATCCTGATGAGACAGGGGCTGGCGTCCTGGGGGATCTCCTCCCAGACCTGGATGAAGGCATCAGTGAGCTCCTGGACAAACTCTGGAGAATCTTGGCCGGCTGAGGATGCACTGTCAGATAACATCCCAGAGGTTCTCAATTGGATTCTGGTCTGGGAAAACCCAAGAGCCAGAAAATGGCATCAAGGCCTTAGTCGTCCAGGAACTGGCCCACATATTCTGGCCACATGAGGCTGGGCATTGTCCTGCACCAGGCGAAACCCTGGGCCCACTGCACCAGCATATGATCTGACAATGGGTCTGAGGATTTCATCCCGGTACCTAACAGCTGTCAGGGTACCGTTGGCTAGCACGTGGTGGTATGTGCGACCATCCAAGGATATGCCTCCCCAGACCATCATTGACCCACCGCCAAACTGGTTATGCTGGATGATGTTGCAGGAAGCATAACGTTCACCACAGCTTCTACAGGCTCTTTCACGTCTTCCTGTTTCTCCTCGAACAAAGGAGCGGATTTCGATCCTGCCGCTAGGTTGTTGCCCTTCTACGGGCCTGTCCAGCTCTCCAACGGCCCGACTCCTGGTCTCCTTCTGAGACTGTATTGGGACTGTATTGGGAGACACAGCAAGCCTTTTTGCGATGGATGTGTCCTCCTGGAGGAGCTGGACTACCTGTGCAACCTGAATGGATGGATGATGGATGTGTCCTCCTGGAGGAGCTGGACTACCTGTGCAACCTGAATGGATGGATGATCGATGTGTCCTCCTGGAGGAGCTGGACTGCCTGTGCAACCTGAAAGGGTTGTGACAAGGACACTAGCAAAACGCAAAACTAGAGAATAATTAGTCAGGAAGGATAACAAAAGAGCAATTGTATGTGGCCACCACCTGTAAAACAATTCCCTTTTTTGGTTTCTAACTGGACAGATTGATATCTCTGAAGTTTAATTGACTTGGTGTTCTACTGTGATGATTATGGGTTCCATGGTAATTGTTTTGAGCAGTGCATATATTAGTGTAGGCACGGTGCCACTCAACCTTACTGGTGTGGGTCCTTGGCACACACTCACACGCTGATAAACTAAGCGCAGTAGCACAGACACACACGCACCATCTTTTTAATTCTCTCTCTGCTGTTTCCTCACACTTATCTGTAGTAGCCGGTTGGGGGTTTCTGAGCCGTCACAAGACATATTGGTCTAGTAAAACGCCGGGGACGGGCATGCAAAGTCGCTCGACTGGAGAGGGGTCTCGCTCACCTCAAGAAACCCGCACAGATACACAGGGAGCTGAACGTAAACACTGAGAAGCCAGCCTGTCCTTGTGGTCCAATAACACCAGATGTTAGAAAGCAGAGTCTATCAGGACTAACAGCAACAGTCATTTAGATCAGCTGCCAGCTCTCTCTCTCTCTCTCTCTCCCCCTACTTTCTCTAACATGGTAGCTGAGGCCAGGAAAGCGACTCACTACTGCTACAAAGAATAGAGGCGTAATTACAGAATAGCCGTCTATGCAGTGATTACACAGGATGGAGATGCAAGACATGCTCACCACACAAAGCCACAGACAGGGACGGGGGGACAGACAAGTAAGGACATTGAGAGACAGACAGGAGACAGACTGGAGAGTTAACATAAGACACCATATTCCACTCCATCAAGTAACATGCAGGCTTCAAAAGTGAGGGAGATAGGAATAGAAAATACACATGAATACAAAACATGTAAGCAGATGGGTTGACACACCATTAGTAACTGGTACTAAGTCAATGTGTTGGGTACCAAGTAGTTGATGTGTACTGTGCATATGGGGGGGGGTCAGATAAAACAGGACAGGAAAGAAACAGGACAGGAAATAAAGCACAACATTTGTGTGTGTTTGTGTGTGTGTGTTTGCAAGTGTGTGTACAGCCTGTTTTACAGGGGCTAGTGTCGGGCTTCTGATTCGCTGTCGGCTTTCCAATCATCAGACAGCTGAGATTAACCGGAACAGTGGTTTATTTTTCTATAACGTTCTGCAATATACAGCAGGGTTGTTCTATACTGTAAAATACTCACCTTTTGGCATTTAGCCAAACACCCTACAGTCATTCGTGCGTGCGTTTCAACCACACATTTTAATAGTGGGTCGTCGTATTCACAGGTGCAACACACTTCATTGACATTCAAGTCGTTAGGCAGAAGCTTCTTTTTTTGGGACTGATCCCCCGTGGGAATCGATCCCATGGCCTCACGGAACCCATCGACCAACTGAGCCTCATCGTCTCAGGCGGGGCGGCATGGCAAGGCCATCTGGAGATAGTGGCTCTAATCTGTCTGCTAATTATCAGTAAGCTGTGGACGTGGAGACCTCCTCCGCCCTGTGTTCCCTGACATGCCATGCTGACTGCACTCTGCCCTCATTGGCTAGCTGGTCAGATCCTCTTATTGGCTCTCCTCTCCCACCCAAGCTGTTATTGGCTCCCCTCTCCCACCCTACCTTCCTGCCTTTGTAGTTGTTGTGCACACGGCCGTCTTATCCTCAGGTGCCAGGCCGTGCTGTCGGAGGCTGTACTTTGTAAGGGTTTCTCTTACTTTTGGGTCAGTCTCTGGGGTCAGGCATTGATGCACTGACCACTCACAGTTGTGAACAAGGTAGCATTTGAATTCACTCTGTTTGTGTGTGTGTGTGTGTGTATTGTGTATTGGGACAAATTCTTACTCGTGATTTGTATACGTCTGTGTTTCTTCCCTGGGTCTCTGTGGGGTCTGTAAGTGAAACTGAGCCCCAAAACCAGCTGGCTTACGAGGCAACTAACAAGGTTCTTTTCTCGGTAGATGAGGGCTTTGTAATGGAAGCTTTCAGTAGGTGTGGCATTTAACATCCCCTCTCAGGGTGTTGATAATTACAGAGCAGAGTCCTAAAGCAGCTCTGCATACATTATTTGGGGTTTTTCATTGTAATCAGGTACTTATGAACATTTTGTGCGCTAGGCTGAAGTGGGTGTTTTGTCCTGTTCTGTGAAATCTTGGTAGGTAAGTGGGTCCCGAACCTCAACCAGGGAGAACAAGGGGTTCTATAACTGATTGGAGTATTTTAAAACAGATCCTGATTGAGATGTTAAGCTTGTATTTTATTTAATCTCTCCATCTCTGTCTGTGTCTCTCTCTCTGTCTGTCTTTCTCTCTGTCTCTAGGTCTGTCTCTCTCTGTCTGTCTTTCTCTCTGTCTCTAGGTCTGTCTCTCTTTCTGTCTGTCTTTCTCTCTGTCTCTAGGTCTGTCTCTCTCTGTCTGTCTTTCTCTCTGTCTCTAGGTCTGTCTCTCTCTGTCTGTCTTTCTCTCTGTCTCTAGGTCTGTCTCTCTCTGTCTGTCTTTCTCTCT